>JAQFZM010001102.1:0-21049 GCA_034695785.1 Galumna obvia | reverse complement strand
TTTGATTCAAGTTGACGCGATCCACTATATATTTTGGTAAGTCTTTTCTCTATAACTTTGTTTGCATTACTTACCATTAGTTACCCTTTATTTAGATACTGGACATCCCTGTGTTGAGATACAAATTATTATTATTTTATATATTGTTTGAGAATAGAAAACGAAAGAACAAAATTAAAGGAATTTATAGTATAAATGTTATATAAATTTGAAATATTATAGGATTTGATTGGATTTTGCGGCAAACCTTGACTTTTGAGGAAAACTAATGATTTTATTTTCGAAAATTAAATAAAATAAAGTTATTTATAAAAACATTAGATTTCAATGAGTTTTCAGTTTTCTCTAAAGTTTTCCCATATCTGGAGATAAAACTATAAGATTATAGTAATAAGACTACAGTTTTTAAAGAATTGTTTTATTTTTTGGGTTAATTTCTACATAAATCTAACATTTATTGTATTACAGAAATACTGAAATCAATTAAAAGATGGTTTGCATTGAATTTTACATAAAATTGTCAATTCGTTGGGCTTTGGATTTATTGGTTAAAATAATAGGAGTATTATATGTCTCCAAAACTAATTATTTGCCTCCAATTGAAGACACACTTCTTTTAGAACCGGCAGTTGTTTTGGTCAAAAGGATTAAATCTGGAGAAGTAATGATTGTTTTAATTAAAATAATTATTAAATATTTATTTTTAGTTAAAAAGCGAGCGATTAGTTAAAGCATATATCGATCGCATTAAAACAGTAAACGTAAGTCTCATTACATTCATGTCTTAAATACTATCAAATGTTACACTTTTTATACTTTAGTTTAATCCGAATAACATTTGCTATTCATCCGTATTATTGAAAGTGAAAATGCTTTTCATTCGATAGTAATTTACTATTCGTCCCAACAATACATTCAGTTATCAATGCTTTGTTTTATGCATAGAATTCTATTTCATTCAATCGAATATCAAAGCATTCGATTTGTACGAAGGCTGACAGTATTGTTGGGACGAATAGCAAATTACAATCGGATGAAAAGCATTTTCACTTTCAACGATACGGATGAATAGCAAATGTCATTCGGATTAAACTAAAGTATAAAACTGTAGTGACTATTTCGGGTGTTTATAGCACCTAGAATCGAAAGCTCTATTAATTAAACAATGTAAACAGGACCATTTTGTATGACTTACTAAAAATTCAATTAAACAAAAACTTTGTTAATAAGTTTAATATTCAATTAACAAAATTAAATTATCTCGCCTTAAGAATGGCAGGGTGATTTCTGAAATTTTTTGCTCACCTTACAAAAACCATTAAACCTAAAATACTAACAAGGGAATTTTCAAAGTTTCATATATTTCTAAACCAGAATAAATAATGAATTAATGATATTAATTTGACTTTAAGATTCCAACTCTAACCCAATCAAATTAGTGCCCCCTTTTACCAATTATCCCCCCATTTATTGAATTTGACTCTAAATTTTGAGTTTTGAATAGTTTTATTTTTACAGTCAAAGAACGATCTTATGAAATGTTTGTTATGAAGTGTAAACTCTAACGGTTAGAGTCTAACCAATTCTACTAATAATAACAGTGCATTTTAATAACCGATTAAATGAATTGAATGATGTTATAAACCATTTTTGATTTCCCGATCACTTCATATGATCGGTCTTTTACTGTATTTATTGTTTAATATTTGAATATTTTTAATAAAAAAATGAGATTTTTGTTGAGAGTTTGTTGAGATGTTTAAAAGTTTCTGAAAATGACACATTTGACCTTTGAATGTAGCCTCGAGTATTGTCTCGAGTATTGTATATCTTTTAGTGGAAATACTTTAACCAAAAAACAAAATAATTAGTGTTTAATCTTAAATCTATTCATTTGATTATTAAGTCATAGAAAGAATGAATAATTAAATTAAACAAATAATTGTTATTTAACTTAAATAAAGATTTAAAGAATAGTTGTATAAAAGTTATTAAATTTAATATAAAATAAAAATAAAGAATTGAAAACTTTTGAAGTGATTTTTGTTGTCTTAAGACATATTTCAGCTGTTTTTAAGAGATTAAAGATTTTTGACATTAACTCAGAATAAACTTAAATTAGAGCAATGTTTTCACTTTGAGACAACTTTCCCTCCCATTTGTATTCCCCTCCAACTTATTCTTTGGTATAATTTTTTTTTAAAAACTTTTGGTATAACTTTAGAAATGAAATGACATTTAATGGTATTATTACTGAATTTATTTCTGGAAAAGTTTTTAATAATATTTGAATAACAATTGTATGAAAAGATAAAAACAAACGGAAAACTTAAATGTTTAGAACTAACGATAAACAGAAAGAAATGTAAGGCATATAAGTTGTCACACGTGTGAGGATGTGGTCAGAAACGGTCTCTACAAAACTGTTTCACTCATTGCGTAAAATGTATTTTCAATTGAATAGAATTTATAGTCGTGTCGTACGAATGACTGTCCAAACATTTGAAACATTGATTTGTCTTTAATTTGTTTACTAATAGAAAGTTTGTTAGCAGTACTGACGGCACTGATAGCAAAGGATCGACGCGTGACTCTTATGCCCTTTGACTCAAAGCCGACTGTCAATGATTGAACCCTATGTTTATATTAAACAACTTTTTTCACAAAAAGTTGGTTCCTTTCAGAAGAGCTAAATAGAGCTCAAGAGACTCAGTCACTCATAAGGAGACGGTCTTAAAGGAGGAGCACTGGATTCACAGCCAGTGATTCGTTTTCACTTTTTTTTAGTCAACACTTGTATTGAATTTATCGTTAAATTTAGGGAACATTCGGTTTAAAAGCTTTAGTTTAGAAGACATTTGTTGTGGGAAATAGTTTTAGAGGAGATTAACGCTTTCACTAAAAAACAGACGACACTTTGAAGCCACTATTCTGACCTAAAACCAAAGACTGACCGCTTAATAGGATTAAAGCGAATTTGTTTTTAGTATTTAAGACTGAAGTGTCCCGAAGTCAGTCATCGGTTACGCAATTGGTTTATAATAGAGTTCGTAATTTAATACTAATCTGTTATGACTTAAACGTCAAAATTGGATCAAATAATTAAATTCTGTTTTTGCAGACGAATCTCATTCAGTGGTTGTAGTGATGGCCCGAAAGAGAAAGTTGTCTGAAAGTGAACTTTTCGATTACAACAATTCTTCGGATTCAGAGTTTTCTGAACCGATTGGAAAACGACCCGTCGCTAGAAATGCTGCCAACGCTCGAGAAAGAGCTCGAATGAGAGTTTTGAGCAAGGTACTAGTTTTTTTTATTGATTAAAAATCAAAGAATTAAAATGGTCTCTCTATTAGGCCTTTACTCGACTAAAAACATCTTTGCCGTGGGTTCCGGCCGACACAAAACTTTCCAAATTGGATACATTAAGACTGGCCGCCAGTTATATAAATCATTTGAGACAAATATTGGCTGAAGACCAGACATTTCCCACTGCTATCCATCCCTTAAATTTAGTGAGTATTCAATAATGTTTTAATTATAAATATTTTAGAATAAAACTCAGATTTCAATACTTAAATACTAAGAATTTTTTTAAAAATATTAATTTCTTTGTTTTTTTGAAAAATATTTCACATTTAAAGTTTGAATATTTATTATTACAAATTGTAATAACTTTTTAGTGTTGATTCAAAAATGTTTGTTTTATCCTTTTAGTAATATTTCTAAAATGGTCAGGATAATTAGTTTTATCTATTTATTTTTAGTATTAAAATGAGTCTAAACTCTGAAACAAAGAATCATTTGATAATTTGTCGAATTGTTTTTGAAATCTAATCAAATAGTTTTAGTCATTTATAAATGATTACAAATATTTAAGAAATGGCCCTTTCATTACATGAGTAGTAATATTTTCATCTAGATATTCTATTCTATATAGATCTATTCTATATATTCTAGATATATATTCTAGATATATATTCTAGATATATATTCTAGATATATTGTCGATTTAATAAAATAAATTAATAAAAATTTCAATTACGTAAATATTTTTGATAGTCCTGGTCAGTATTTTAAATCATAATAATAGAGATTTGACCAAGATATAATCATTGTATTATAGATTATAATTTATAATTTTTGTATTGTATGTGAAGGATAAGAGTCTTAGTATTGAAGTAAATAAATTTTAGCAACAATTTTGAAAAATACCCGAAATATATAAAAATATTTTTTTTAATAAAAAGTTTTATTAAGTTTTTTCAGACATTAATCACTTCAACGGAATATTATTTTTAATGATTTCATTTTCTGATTTAATCTTTGGTTTTAATATAACTGTATTATTCAAATTTGCAATTCATCGTTTGCTCATTTCAAAAAGCTCTTGTCTAATATCGATGCGGTAATATTCACCCAATATTAATGATTTTAAATTGTGAAATTAAAAAATTTAACTTTATTAGTTTATACAAAATATAATTTTTATTGAACTAGATAATTAGTTAATATTGGTATTTACAAGATAAGGAAAGTTTTAAATTATGTTTTATTTCCTAAATTATATTTGAATGCAATTAAAGAATTATTTTCCATTGAATTCATTCTATACTATAGTTATTAAAATCTGAACTCAAAGAAAGTGTAATTTTCATAACCAAAGCAGACCTAACCTAACCTATACCACTCCTATACATGTCTATCACTTTATATATAGGTCTCACTTAAGTGCCAAACAGTTTATTTTGAGAAAAGAGATCCCTTTCCTCATATATTTTGTTATACAATTGTTATATAAATATTGAACGGTTGCAGACCTGGCCCTTCACTTTACATAACAAGCCTTCAAACAATGAACACATCGATCAGATATCTTCGAGTGGTCTCCAATGCTTACATCAATACCAAGATTACTATCAAAATGAACGCCATTTAAATATTCAATTCAAGAATTCAGTCAACAGTTCTTTCTTTGAAACATTTGAATCGGAAGCCATGGATTCACAAAATTACTGTTAAATTCAAAATTCATTTAAATATTATAAATAAAATCTAAATTTAAACGAATAATCATTAATATAGTTGTAATAGAATTTAAATCAAATTTTATAACTTTTATTAAAATGTTTAATAAATCACTGAATTCTTTTCATAAAATTGATCAAGATCAAAATTATCAAAATTAGTTATCAGAATTAAATTATCAAAATTCTTATTCAAAAATTTAATTCTATTTTGCATTTAATTTGATTATCTATTATAGACTTTCATAAAAACGTTAAACAATGAGAATATGAGTCAAAGAGTACTAAATCTCGAGTTTTTCAAAATCAAATTATAGTCAACAGAAATCTATTATCGATTTTCATAAAATTTTAAGAATTTAAAGATTAATATGGAGTCGAGTTTTTATGAGAGACAAAACTGGAATTTATGTCACCAGTGGTGGTATTATTACAACAGTTATTACAATTACTATCGCATTCATCCCTTTCCTCAAATGAATGTAAGAAAAGGACCCGATATGAAGACCGCGGAAGAGACGCTTCAATTCATTAATGAAAGTAATAAATGGCGACAAAACTCCAAACAATTTAAGAAAAAGTCAATAAAAGTAATTAAAACAAATGAAAATACAAAAATAGGAAATCAGTGCAAACGCTTTGATTCAGATCCCAATCTCTGGAAATATTCTCTATTAAAAGATGAGAACCAATTCGAACAACTTATTAGAGATCAATTCAATTATGGACAACAAAACTGTTCTATTGGTAAACTTCTCAACGAATCAAATGAAGGAAATGAACAAAAATTACCTTCACTTCCATTCATTGAAGAATTTAATTTCACTTTTTTTGAATAAACTCTTTACTAGAATTAGATTCAAGTGATCCGATAAAACCACTCAAATATTACAAACATTTGAGAGAAAGTTTCAAAACAAGCAATAAATGATTGATTATATAATAAAATTGATTCACAAAATTTATTTATTTAAATAATTGAGTCAAAGCACTGATTCTATGAACACAAATCAATCAATTGAATGGATTTTTTTATTTTGAGAATTGTTTAAATTAAGTAACTACTTAGCCTGGTGCAATTTTTAACTTTACTACATGTATGTACACTGAACTTATGTCACTAACAAGTAAGTATAAACTATATTTGAACTGATGATCTCTATTTTGAATTAAATATGATTGTAGGACCCATTGACAGACCTATCATTAAAAGAGTGGTTTTTGTTAAGTTTAAAACTTTAAATAATTGAATTTTTAAAGAATTAAAATTATGTCAAACTTAAAGTTATAAAAAATTCAATTGTAACTGACACTTAAGTATCTAGGTACCTTAAGTTATGCTTATGAAAAGTGCATTCCTTTACAATTAAAATGAGTAAATCCGAAATCATATTTTTGAAGCAATTTTTGTTATGTAATGATCACAAAAATTGTGGAATCACTGTTTAAATATACAAAAGTGTATATTAGAGACACAAATCTGAACTCTGTCTTATTTTCCGGATTCGGGTCGAATCGGACCATAACTTCTAAAAAGTGGAAGAGGGCTGAATCTTCACTATAAGTAAGGAAATTTTAAAATGATTATAAAAAAGAGTGAAGGGTTACTTAATTTTGCCAAAACTCTCAACTTTTTATTATTTAGTTATAGAATTCAGATAAAAATAATTTTTATACAATTGATTGAACTTATGGAAAAACCAGATTCTAACGGTCAAATGCTTATAGATATATATCATAAAAAGTACCAAAACTCATAGCTTTCAAAAACAAAATTTTAACTTTTGGTAGCGCATGCTCATTTTCAATATCTGGTTTTTCCATAAGTTAAATCAATTATCTAGTTCATTAAAAAATAACCCCTTTATTAATCATATATTTGATAAATATTTCACCTTTCTTATACGCTATATCAGGATAAAATCTCTATTATTATATTGAAATATATTGACCAATGACTATCAATAATGTTTTCAAAGGGGTTAAAAATTAATCTAATAAACATTAATAGGTTCTAAATTTTTCATCATTTTATCTGGGTATACTTTTTATTAGTTTGTATTTTCAAGCGCTAGTTTTAAAAAGTCCTATCCCTACTTCTATTTTTAAAATTTCTTAGAGTTAATACTTTATTAAATTTTATTAAATTATTTTGGATAAAATCAAACAAAATTATCACAAATTAATTCAAGTATAACAATAATATAATAATGAGCTATCTCATTTTTAAAGTTTGACAAGAATTGAATGTTGATGTTATAAATAACGCCATCCGTTATCGTTAAACACATTTGTCTTAAGTATTGTTTACAAATGTGTTATATATGTTTAACGAAACAAAATTCAAAAGAAATTGATTTGAAGTCATTTTAATTGAGAAATGAATTCTTCAATAAAGAGACCCAAAAGAGATGAAACAGAAGAAGACTTATTAAGACTTCAGAAACAGTTTTTGACTGAAAATAATATAAAAAGTGATGAAAAAGATATCGAAAATGAAGTGGAAATGGAGTCTCAGCCGGAGATTAAGATCGCAGACAATCACGACTTACCACAAATTGTCACCAAAATTGTAGAGAAAAACATTAATAATTTCGAAGATTTTTATAAAACAAATGACTTTAAACAGACATCAAATGGTTTTCCAAAAGCGGTCCGAATAAGTGATAATTTAAATGAAAAGAGGGGTAAAAGTCTATTCGCACAACATTTCAACAAAAGTTGTCCGCAAAGAACTGATCGATTGGACCCATGTTTTAGTGGCGATGATATTAGAGACCAATCGATGACTGAAAGTGTTATATCTGGTAATGGTTTGGAAACTACTCACTGGAAGTCTGATATGAGTCGTATTCGTGAAGAAAATCAACAATTGATCGATAAAATGGATGTCAAAGAAATCGAAGAAATGCAGAAACAACTTAAGTCTAAATTAAGTCAAAAGACAATCGATTTTTTGGTTAATAAGAAAAAGAAATTCAAAGTCGAAGATAAACCAAATGACGTCCAAATGATTGAAACCAATGTTAAACCGATTGACGACAAGTATTTACCGATTAAACCAAAACAAGTGATTGAAAATAAATGGCTTAATATGAATGTTATCGAATCGGATAAACTCTTATGGATGAGAGATATCGAGGGACAGTCCAACAAAATAGATGACAAAAGTGTTCCCTCATCTGAACCGACACTTAACGCAAGATTTGATTTTGAAGCGAATCTAATGGATAACACAAATCGTGAAATAGAAGTACAAACGGGTTTATATCATCACCAAATAGATGAGTCCAGTGCCGGATATACTATTCAAGAGTTATATACTTTCATTCAAAGTTCATTCAGTTCTCAAAAGGTTTTGGGTCTTCAAGTTTTGTCAAAACTCTTAACAAAATGTTATTCCGGTGTTTATGACAATTGTTTTAATGAAAGTTTAATCCAACAATTGATGAAGAATTCAGCCTTAGTTCTTGTGACCAGAGTTAGTCTCGACGACATCTCAGAAACCGTTTGGAGGGCTGCCATCAATGCTTTGCACTCAATGTTATGCAATACTTCCGTCGATGAACTGTTTCTCGACAGAAGTTTCATTCTTTTCAATCAGTGTTTAAAAATAGACGACAATTATATTCAGAATTTGATGCCTTCATATGATTCGACAAAATTAGAAGAATTAAGTGACGAACAAATTATGAAATTAGACGTAATCTTCTGTTTAGTGAACAGAACTTCTTTAATCCAAAGGATTAGATATTTGTTTGAATATAATAAAAGCCAATTGGACTCAAAAGCAGTTAACGATTTGCTCGATATTTTGATACGAATTGCAAGACATTCATCAGATTCAAGACATTCTATTATTAAATGTCCATTTCTTTTAGAAACAATTGTCAAGAATTTCATTCCCTTATCAGTGATTACGACAAACGATGTTTTCAATAAACCGAATTCAAAGGCATTAAAATTATTCAGACTTTTGATGACAAATGATTTGCAGACATCGATGGAAATTCTAAACACTTTTCCACAATTAAATGAATCGCTTAAAGTCTATTTGACATTAAATCCTGAAAACTGTGTCAATAGTCAAGAAATTCTTAGTGTTTCCATTGAATCTCTCAGAGTTTGGATCACTTTATTGTCACAAAATTTATGTATTGAAGACTTTTGGCAAATGTTTCCAATTATTGTCAAACAATTGCAGTATTGTTTAACTTTGGACCCAATCTCTCATCAAAACAATTATGATTTTCAATACGCCTCGACTTTAATATTTGCGATCAAAACTTTAGTCGAACACAACTCGGAATTCAATTCATTTAATGATCTAATTTTGACGATTTCAATGAAATGGTTTACTTTAGTTAAAAATACAGTAATTGTTCCTAATTTTGATGCAAATCTATGTCTTTTATCGGCGGTAGAGTTCTTATTAATGACTAAATACAACATCGATTACCTCAAAGATGTTGTGTCGCAAATCATTGGTTCAGAGACTTTTTCAGTTAAATTCATAAACGCATTGAATAATAATTCAAATTTAATTAATATTAAAGCGGAGTCATTACCGAACAAAAGAGATTCACCTAATTTACCCTCTTTTGGATCAATTAGTTTTGGAACGGCACAAACAACTCTAATCTTAAATGATGGCTCTCCTATTAGTCTCCTTTTAGTTTTTATTAGAGTTATGAAGACTTCACAAAATGAAAGATTGATTAATCGATTGGATTATCTTACAGACTATGCCCTCAAAATAAGCAAAAATCTAAATTACAATTTGAAACTAAATTTATTTGATTTCTATGAACTAAATTTAGTGTCAGAAATGTGTTTATTTTGTTCGTCTTTGCCTTCATTTGTAGACATCAATTGTTTTTTAAATCTTTCGATTCTTATGATTAGTTTTATAAGAAATAATTCGATTAAAGAAAATATCTTAAATCAATTGGTTTTCAATGAAGATATTCATTGCTTTGGAATCACAAAAAATATGTCAGAACTTAACCTAAACGAAGACATGAGTTCTGATGCCATTAAAGAAAGCTTTGTCTCAATTAAGGCATTATATGAAAAATATTCTGACTTTTCTTCAATTTATTGGCCGTTTGATCCTCTCCTCAAAGCTCTAAAAAGTAAAAGTGTTACCAAACAAGAAGTTTATGACTGCCTCTCATTTATTTGTCTTTTGATTAAAAATCACAGCAATTACTTCCAACAAATGATAAGTTCGACTTCACTTCTCTTTTGTTACATTTCTTCGGTGTTTCTTATATCAGAAGAAGTGTTTTTTGATAATTCAATTCAAAATATAATGAATTTCTTATTGAAAAAACTAATATCTAATGGAATTAAATGTAGAATTGAAGACACGGTTCCATACTTTGAGACTTCCGGCGATTTGTAAGTTTTATTCAATTTAAGAATAATTTAATTTTAATTTATGTTTAGTTTTACCAAATTTTTAGAACAATTCGAGTCTTCTTCGTATGGAAATGAACTGTTCATCAATTATTTACTGATCTTTTGTCAAACAAAATCCAGTTCTCTCTTTAGAACAAAATTGTTGACTGATTTTATTACATCCATTAGAATTGTTAAAATACCCTTTGAAAAGGTTTTATAAAATATTTTGTTTTCAGTCATTAAATTTAATAATTATTTTAATTTTCAGATTTTAATTCCGATTCCAAATCTTTTGTTTCCCATTGAAAGTGATGTCCAAACATTAGAGGCATATCTAAAAGCACTTCTTTGTGGAGCGCTTACACCCGAAGTGAGTCCAATTTTATATGTGATGGCTATTCATCATCTCAATCATCAATTGTTTCGTCAAAACAAAGAAGAGCTGAAAAATAAGAATTTCGATCGACTCATACGTTCTGTTCATAACTCAAACAATGCTTTAATGAAAAGACATTTATTCGAATATAATTGTTTTGATCCAAAACAAATCCACGGATTATCTCTTAAATCTACATCTAATTAAAATTTGTATCGAATAAAGTTATATATTTTATTCAAAGATCTACGAAATAAAGAATAATTTGAGGTCAGTTTTACGCCAATTACTCATTCTTTCATAACTTTTTTTTGAATAATTGTTTCGATGGTAACTACTATTGATTTCAAAATCAAAACAAACCAAATTGTTTTCTTTATATACTATATAATATAAATAATCTTAATCATTTATCTTAAAATGCAGAAGAATTCTGTTTCTTATCCTGAATTTAAAGATCATTTAAATGATTTAAAGTTAAGAAGTGGTGGACTCGTTGTAAGTCTTTGGCTACAAATGTGTTTGCATTTCAACTCTTACTTCACTCCTATTTGGATGATATGTCAGTTGTGTTCACTTAATTTGAAATACAAAATACTCTCTGAAATACATGCCTTTATGGCCACAATATCTCTAATTATATTAATAGTGATGGAAACACCCCGTCTATATCTTGGACATTATGGAAATCTAAACGAACAAATTCGTCATTTATTAGCTTTTGTTTTACTGTCGGTTTTAATTCAATTTCCAATTCATTTGTTTCGTCAAATTTATATAATTTTTGGTGTTTTTGTCACACCATTTGAAATAATAATGGATTTGATCAAGTTCACTTTTCTTATCATTGAAATAATACTTTCTATAAATACTTTAAGTAAATCAATGAAATATCAATTAATGCAATTCAATGACTCAAATGAAAACCAATAAATAATTTCATAAATATTTATAAAATATTTAATATATTTTTATTTTAAAAATATAGAAATTTACTAGATTATCTAGTTTACTAGACTGAATCTTATTCAGTTACTATTTATGTTAAATATAGATTTAGACAATTGTTTGATAAAAGTGATGCCTCTCTTCTTTCCTAAGTGTTGGGAATTGGCACTTCATTTACAATTTAATTGTGATCAATCATAAAATTAACCTTGTACAATTTCATTTTAAAAAACAAATTTATATATTTATGTATTACATCGTAAATGTTTTGACAAATTTATTCTTTTTAAACGATATCCACATTTGTTGGATATAAGTCATATCTATAAATAATTATTACATTTTTTATTCAATAAAATTCTAAAATATTTTGTATTTAAAAATGGCTCAAAACAACTATATTCTTATAAAAAGTTAAAAGACCAAGATTATAAATTAGATTCGGAACTTTTATGAACTTAAAGTGGGCGCTTGAAAATATGAACAATAATTAATAGTCAGTATCTTTTCATAATAGAATTTGATCATGATACAACGGATACTCAGGGTGAAATATTTGAATTGACTAATTATAAAAGGGATTATTTTTCAATGAACTTGGTTATATTATTTAGGAATGAGAAAAAATAGCCTGAAATAAGCCTAAAGTTCGGAATGGAAATTATAAATAATAGAAATCAATGTATATGAGATAAAACATGAATTAAGTGACTATTAATTAAACAAGGTAAGATTTACAGGCTTAGCTTTTAGTAATGATTCAAAAATAAAACTATTACCGGAAAAGTGGCGGAAAGTTTTTAACAAATAAATGAAAGTATTATTACGGAAAACCATTAATTACTATTTGATTTAAATACAACTGTTTCTGAGAACATAAAGAGATGTCATTTAACACCTGATTTAATAAATATCTTAAATATATTAAGTGAATACATATAAATAGTTTAATTGAGGTTTCTAGCAAGGTAATATTATGGCATTTGTGGCAGACAAAATTTGTGCCGTATGTGGAGACAAAGCTTATGGTAATTTCAAATTATTATAAAGAATCGAAAATGTCCAAGGTCTCAATTATAATCATATTTAATCTTTAGGTAATAATTTCGGTGCCCTTAGCTGTGAATCCTGTCGTTCATTCTTTAGACGAAATGCAGTTAAGGTTAAAAATTTGTCGTTTATTTCTTAATTATTTCCAATTAAATGATTCTTTATTTTATTTATTTTAAAATTAATTTTAAAAGCAATTTAAGTGTTTTTATGGCCAAAAGTGTCGAATCGATTATATGGGCCGAAAATTCTGCAAAAAGTGTAGAATCGATAAATGTTTGGAAGTGGGAATGAAAAAGGTAATTGATCATGATAACTTCATTATAAAATTTAATTTTTAAAATAATTATTTAAGGAATTAATAAGAAATTATGAGCGAAACAAAATTCAATCAAAAATTATTCCGAATTTAAACCCAAAAGAGAGTGAAATGAGTTCAATGAGTGAATCGACGTCTGATTCTTTAGAGGAAAATATTGTTATCAAATATAAATGTTTGGACTCAAAAAAAGAAGATTTAAAAAATACATTTGAAATTCCAGTCCTCATAAGAGGATTGATATTTGATTTCAGTCAATTTGAATTCAGTCGACTTAAAGTATTGTTTGGCGCCACCGCTAACCTCAGAGAACCAGTTATGAGAGCCTATGAAGAGACCACAAACTTTGACCAAATCCTTAAAGTTATGCACAAAAGGTGTGAAATTAAATGTAATCGAATTGTGAAAATGTCGACACAAATTCAAGAATTCTCTGATTTGTGCGAAGACGACAAAATAGAGCTCTTGAAAGCGGCCACTCCTCTCATTATTCTTCTTATATCTATTATCAATTTTGATTTTGACGGACACTTTTGGACTATTACCACGGTCAGTTCAATTTATCGAACAAATTAAATCATTTGAATAATGTCTTAATTATTGATTATTTTCTAATTTTTTATACTTTGGATACACTAAAGGATGAAAACTTTGCAACAAGAATAAGCTTGGATGTCTTCAAATATGTTTCTCATATTCTCTATGAAACGCAAAAACAATTTCTTTATTATTTAAGATCAGAAATGGATGACGACATCAATCTCTTAGATCTGGTAATTCTTGAAACCAATTTATTTAAAATTTTTATATTAATATATTCGACACAACAAAAGGTTTTTTTTATTTTGAGACAATTTTTGAATTAAAAATGAGGACAAATGAAATAAATATTAGTTTTTTTATAAGATGGGACTATACTAGATTAAAGTGATTAGAAAAATCAAATAGAAAAAGTATATCTAATATTTAGCTAGATCCTTTACTATTTCCATAACTTTCTTTTTGCTTAAATTCAATTAATTTTATTTCCAATTAATAGTTATCCGCAATAATTCTGTTTAATCCAAATCTTCTCAATCTTTCACAAAGAGATAAAGTTAAGTAAGAGATTTATTCTGATCTCATTTTATATTTAAAATAAATTTCAATTGAGGTCTGAGGGACACACTTTTGAACATTTACTTCAACGATATCTCGAATTGAAATTCCAGTCGAAAATTGTGGCCCAAAACAGATTTATTGGTTTAATGAATTGTTTACAACAATTATATGCCTTAAATCGTATACATGACTTCACTTATGTTAAACAAAACCACTTTTTAGAGGAAAGTAATCCTCTCGTCAAAGAACTTTATGACGTCTCCTAAAAACAAGAATATTCCTCTCATAAAGAGACTGTTTTATTGTGGTATTAATTACATAATTAATAAACTTTTATTATTAAATTCTATATTGAATTAAAATATTTCTATAATTTTGATATAAAAAAGGAATCGTCGATAAATGGCAACCAATTTGGTAATCGAGTCTATAAAATCTGTCAGTTCTTTAAATAAATGCAAAAATAAAATATTTTTGTTAAATGTTTAAAACCAAAAATGTATTCGAATATAATTTAATTAAATTGATTGACAATAAATGATTGTAATATAGTTTATATTATATTATAAGTTTTAAACTTATAATATAATGATTGGAGAGATTGTTGTGTTTGAGTGTCAGGTGATTTTATGTGTCCTTCAAACAAGTTTTAATGTACTCAAAGGAAGTATGAAATCATTGAATTATTGTTTATTTATACAAAAATTTTGTTGAATTACTATTTGTTTTAAATTTGTTGAATCGTTTAAGAAATTATTTAATGTCTTTTATTAATAAAAGTTGAAAATTAAGTGACATTTACCTCTTCTATAATGAAAATGGAAGCGACAAAAATATGTTGTGTTTGTGGAGATAAAGCCATCGGTAAATCATAATTAAGTCATAATTAAGTTATAAATAATATTAAATACAACTAAAATACTTTTCCCTTTTGTTTTGGTATTTTAAGCAAGGAACTTTTGTGTATTCACTTGTGAATCATGTAAAGCATTCTTCAGACGGAATGCATCCAAAATTAATGTAATTATATTTATATCGAATTATTGATTAAAATTAAAATATAAATACATTTTAAGGATTTTAAATGTAATTATGGCGACAATTGTTTCATTGATTTGGACACAAGAAAGCGGTGCAGAAAATGTCGACTTAAAAAGTGTTTTAAAGTTGGTATGAAAAAGGTAATAAAGAGTGACTTTGTGCTAGATCATTTTTAATAGAACTTACCATTCTCATTTGGATATTACTGATATTTAAATGTTTATGAGTTTAGGAGTGGATATTAAATGAAAGCGAAAAGAAAATAAGAAATACAAAGATTGAGGAAAATCGCAAAAAGAAATTCCAGAAAAAAGAAGGAATTGATTTATGGCACAAAACAGATAATAGCGGCACAAGTGATGACTCCTTTTATTCCGATATTTCTCAACAAAGTTCACAACAAATAATTGATTCTTCAAACGATTCAAACCAGAATTCAGTGGATTTCAGTCAAGAATTAGTTCCGGTTATGCGACCCCTCACTGATTATAATAATAATTTCACAGAAATGGAGGCAAATATTTTCACTGAATTAATGAACGCAACAAAGTTTTTGACGTTTGGTTTTTCAGAAATTACTTCTGAAATAAATAATATTAAGGAAGCGATGAAAGTGGTGTCACTTAAATGGGACGAAGAAATTAGAAAAATGGTTAAAACCGTTAAAAGTATGACTGCTTTCAAAAATATCTGTAAAGACGACCAAATTTCTCTCCTTAAGTACGGCTCCACTGAAATAGCATTCATGAGATCTATTATATGTTATAATATGACAAATGAAAACTGGATCGTTAGCTTGGTAATTCTAACAAATTTCCAGTAAAATGTATTAATTTATTTATAAATGATTTAAAGGATGAAAAGAATGCCACCACTTTGAATATGCAAGTATTTAAACAGCGCTCTCTTAGTAACTATGAGAGTTGTAGAACATGTATAAACAAGCTTGCTCATATTTGGGACTTCGATCAAATAATACTTCATTTGGTATTAAATCTTATAATAAATAGTTTTTAATTGTTATTTACTTTAGATGTTTGCAATTGTGTTGTTTAGCCCAAAAAGACCACATTTAGTACACAAATGGCAAATCAGGTTATTTTAGTGGAATTTATTTTTAAATTTAATTATTTTGTTTAATAGACTTAAACAACAAATTTATATACATTTACTAAAACGCTATTTATTACTCAAATATCGATCTGAAGACGAATCTGAGTCCAGATTTTCAAAACTAATGGAAGTGATCAATGATTTACATGATTATCACGAAAAGGAAATTCGTCAGTTCCTAATGGGAGTGCCCCCGACGTATCCCTTTTTCTTAGTTTCTCCTCTTATGAAAGAATTGTATGACAAAAGTGAATATAACCTTGCTCAATCTAATTATTGTCTCACTTTTGATGAATTAATTTAAGGATATAAAGAATTTCTGTTTATTTGTTTTCATTGAATACAAAATATTTATATTTAATTAAAATTTAAATTTTAAGAGAATGTCATTTGTTTGGGGAACTGACAGCCTATTTGTTTGATGACTTCTTGAGCGCAATAAATACCACTTTTGACACAAACTTCTAATGATTTGTTTTGAATTAATTGTGCAAAAAATCCGCCCACAAAAGCATCGCCGGCACCGATAGTGTCCACAATATAGCGCTCATCGATTGGGTTCACTTCAAACTCTTTTACGAATGAGTTCTTATTGTCGGCCACCAAAACATTATCTTTTCCTTGAGTTATAACAACAGTCCGTCCATTCCTTCCTTTATATTCCTTATCAGCCATTAGTTTAGTTATCGATTTTATGTCATTTGTCTGCAGAGGAATTGAATTTTACAAATAATACTCTTTAATAAAATTAAAATAATGTATTCGGAGTAATATTAAGGACACATCCGATTACTTATATTCTGAGCTATGACTGACTTCAATAACACTGAGTTTCATATTTTTAGTTTTAGTTATTTTCCTTTTAAACTTTCTTTAGTCAGAATTCAGTCATTCAAATGATAAAATGTGTTTTTATATTCATTTAATGTGAAACTTATGGAGTGTTTATAACTTAAAATTAATATTAAGAAATAGTTTTGTTATTTCAGTGAATTAAAGTGTTTAATAGAAATGTTCTTAAGATTCAACGAAGAAAAATAGATTAGAAAAAGGTATATAAATTAGAAGACCTGCCATCCATTGAGTTGAGCGAAGGCTTTGGCTTCAGATTCATTTCCAAACAGCAAATCGACGAATGGGTAAACTCTAAGTAGAGGTTCGCTAAGTTTTTCGCTAACATAAGGAGCAGAAAGATTAAGACAAAACATTTTGCCTTGGTTATTATATGCATTGATTGCCATTTCCATAATAGATTCGATATCAATACCCAAATGATAACCAGAAGTGTACAAATATTGGGCTCTTTTGACATAACAATAGTTTTGTTTTAAGTGTTGTATTGTTATGTTCTGAGAGGCGCCCAAATATGCGATCAAAGATCGATTTTGGCCGTTGTTTGTTATGAGACAAGCACTGGTTCCCGTTCCTGTGGTCTTGTCGATCTTAGCAACAAAGTTAACACCTTGTTCACTTATCTTTTGCATCATAATTTTGCCAAATTTGTCGTCTCCGATGGCACCCATGAAAGTGACACAATTAGGTTTGTTTGTCATCCATTGAATGGTTCGCAATGTATTTTGAACAGAACCGCCGCCAATATATTGACACTTGAATTCAGAAGTTATTTCATTGTAGAGCTTTTCGTGAGTTGGGTTCGCACGTATACTGTCATCTGATTTGAGTCCATACTTTTCAAGAAAAGTTGAATCCACTCTACATATAATATCGAGTAAAGGATGTCCTAATCCTAAAAGAATTCCTTCCCTTAAATTTTAGATAAAAACTTTAAATGCTTTCACTTAACGATTAACTATACCTCACGTCACACATCATTGAAATTTTTGATTAAATATAACTTTTTTTGTCAAAAAAACAAATTTTCGTAAAATATTAATAATTTAAAGAAAACTTTCTTTAATCTAATCATAATTTTTATTTGTATTAAAACTTTTATGATATCCTTTATTAATTCAATTCTCTTTATTGACACCAATTTCTAAATGATATTGAGATTAATATAACTGATTCTCAACAAAACATTACAGAAATGGATCTCTTTATCTAAATGAAGCGATAAATACTCATTACTGAGTAATTAATCAAATTATTAGTTAAAACGATTAGATAAATGTATGGCAACCAAACACTTATTGCAATTAAAACCCCAAATATTATGAAATTCTTTCATTTTATTAAAATAATAAAATGAGTGAAGACAATTTTAACAAACAGTGCCTAATTTGCGGCGACAGAGCCAGTGGTAAGACTTGTTTTCATTTATATTTAAATATTAGACAATTAAGTGGACAAATTAACGATCAAATTAACCGATGTTTAGGTTATAATTTCAATGTACTCAGTTGTGAGTCATGTAAAGCATTCTTTAGAAGAAATGCTTACAAACAAAAAGTGAGACAAAATCAATGGTTATATTTAAAATAAATTCACTTTTAATTTGATTTTATTTGAACCCAAAACAGGAATTCAAATGTATTTTCAAAAATCAGTGCGAAATAGATTTGAAAAACAGAAAATTGTGTCGTTTTTGTCGACTCAAAAAATGTTTTACATTAGGAATGAAAAAAGTATTTGTAATTAAATTGTTAAGTCTTTATTTAATTAAGCATGCATCTTTTTAGGAATGGATTTTAAGTGAAGAACAGAGAAAACTAAGAAAAAATTCTCAAAAAACTATTAAAATCATAAAAATTGAAAAAAATAAACCAAAAGATAGTTTTAATAACAGTTTGGAAGTCATTAAAGACAATTTTGAATTAATAAATGGAGACATCGATTCGTTATCAGATCAAACGGAAGACAATAACTCTGTCTATAGTTATACTTCGAGTTCTGAAATAAGTGACTCTTTTGATGATTCAGACAACAGCCAAATATTAGTAGCCATTAGTCGACCCCTAATTAACTATAGGACGACATTAACAGAAGTGGAGGGAAATTATTTGACTGAATTAATGTCTGCAACTAAAGTATTGAAGTCTCCGATTGGAGGCATTACTTCAGAAGCGACCACTTTATTCGATGCCTTACATGTATTGACGAGCGCCAGATATAGTGATATACACAGATTTGTCACTTTTGCTAAAAGTTTGAGAGCCTTTCAATCTATCGAACAAACGGATAGAATGTCTCTGATAAGACCCGGATCAATGGAACTATTTTACGTGAGAAATGTGTCAGGATACTTTTTTGATAATGATAAAGAATACTATATTGTGGCGACAGTCAGTTCTTTTTATTTCATTTTTAATTTGTTTTAATTTTATTTTCATTATAAGGACAGTGAGAAGTTGAGCACATGTTTAATAGACTTGGATTTATTTCGGAAAACTAAACCCTATTTATATGAGGCCAAAACCGACTTCTATCGCAAGTTTTCCCGCGAATGGGATTCCGATGAAATAATTCTCGATTTGGTATTCATTTTATTTTTATATGCAATCATTTATTTAAAATTTTTTTAGTTAACAACAATAGTTCTGTTTAGTCCCGAACGATGTCGAGTTATAGACCCCCAGAGTGTCAGGTAATCAAAGGTTAATACAAATTCCAAATAATTAATAAGTGATTTATAGACTCCAACAACACATTTATAAGTATTTACTCCAACGATATCTCCTTTTGAAATATGAATCGGAAACCGAAGCGAAAGCAAAATATTGGCGTTTAATGAATTTAATCGATTGTTTGCATACTTTGTCGTCTCAAAACAGACAAATAGTCTTCGAAGAAAACATTTTAACCCGAAATAGATTTAATATAATATTTCAAGACATCGATATATGACTCGTTTTGTTTCTCATACCTAATAATACTTTTCAAATAAAATTTATAGAATTTGTAAAACTTTTGGGTCCGCTTTTAATCAATTATATGGAAGAATTACTATAAATAAGTGCTGAACAAAGAATTGCTGTCTTAAAGAAATTTGACAAATTTTAGTGTTAATCCGCGAGTGTTGTCTAATAGAGGGTCGGATTCCAGTGAACATCATATTTGACGTTCACTACTTTTTCTAATTTAGAGATAAACTTTTCAAGAGTTTTATATATAAAAAGTAATAAAATTTTGTCTTTTATTTTTTTTCTTAAAAAAATAGTCTAAAATTTGAAAAAAATAGTATTTTAGTGACTTTAGTATCCGTTTTGTGTCACTAAATATCAAAGGAATGACAAGAATTTATTGATATTATATTTTTAATTATATTTAGGTAATTCGGTTATTACGGTACTGACGTAAATGTGGTTCCTTTGAACACACATTCATTTCTCGGACCAAAGAGTCAACAGATTCTCAAAGTTTGTATAAAAGATGTTTCATCTATTAATTTGAATAATATTTTTGACACTAAAAAAGTCAATTTGTCTGAAAAGCCTTCAAATAATACTCCAATTCTTACAAATGGTTTGAAAATTAGTTAAAACAAAGAAACGACTTGTGATCAACAAAACCATAAAAACAATTAAATTTTTCAAAATTGATTAAATTCTTTGCAATCATTTATAAAATGACATACAAATTGTTTTAATCATTTAAACAAAATATTCAGTAAATTCACACAAAAGAGTATAAGTTTTAATTAAAAGTTTTTATGAGAACTTTTGTATTATTGTCTCGATTTTCAATTATCAGTGATAATTGAAAATCGAGACA
>JAQFZM010001101.1:0-21049 GCA_034695785.1 Galumna obvia | reverse complement strand
AAATATAGTCATACCTATTGAATATACGTATTTTTTAAACAATAAAATCAAAGTGAATATGAAGTACAAACGGTTCGTTTTAATGTTTTGCTGTCTTTATATGTATTATTACTTTTTATATAATGTTTTATACATTTTGTAAAATCAGACTTAAAATAGTTATCTCTTATTTAGTGTTTTCTTTTATAACTTAAGTTTTTTATTAATAATACAGTAGAAGCTCCCAGTTGTAAACTTCTCTACTGTGAAAAGCCCTTTGGTGTGAACTTTTAATATACACTCAACTGCCATTTTTTTTGAACGTCTGTTTTTATGAACTAGTTAGTTTTTGTGAACTTATGCTAAGGTTTAATAAACACTTACATAGAAGTAATGTTAAAAATATACCCATTTTTATGAACTCCGTTTTTGTAAACAGTCTGTTTTTGTGAACATATAAACCAAATCCTGTGTATATAAGTCTATATTAAAATAAGTCCATTTTTGTGAACTAAATTTTATGCAATAATACAAGAATTATATGAAAATCAAAAGCAAAACGATATCGAGATCGAGAGTAATTCAGGTGATATCTTAGAGAAAACGAAAATTACAGGAAATGATGCGTTTAAATGTTCAACTCAATTAAATGAATATTTTTTGCAAACAAATGATGAGTCTTTTAGTTAATATTTTGCAAAAATTAGTCAGAAAATAACATATAATACGTTAAAATAATTAAAACAGACAAATTTTAATTATTATTTACAATAAAAGGTAAATAATATACTTTGTATTAATTTTTATCCAAATTTATAATAAACATCCGTTTTTATGAACAAGATAGTTTTTGTGAACATAAGGGTCGGTACAGCTAAGTTCATAAAAATGGCAGTTGAGTGTATTTGAGTAGTACACTCAAATATTTTTCGAAATATTTATTTTAGGTCTAGAATTCGAAACAAATATGAAATTTGAGCTCAAAAAATAAAAATAAAAAATAAGAAGAGGTCAGCTTTATATTGTATTATGGCGGAACAATTTTTCCCTGCCCAGAGGGGTAAACGAAATACCTTCTATACCCCGTGATGGCCATCCCTGTCTTAAGCATCAAATTATAATAAAATTTAGTTCTCTCTTTATTCAAAATTGATTTTATATATATTTTGGTCATTTATTTACTATATTAAAGAATTTATTTTTATATTGCTCATTTTGATCTTTTTATACTCTCGATTCCGAACCCATTTTATGAGTTTTTACTCCCGAAAATCTTTTCTCTACTATTAGTACTGAAATATTTTTGCAAGTATTGAATCAATTTATAGCTAAAATTAATGCTTTCATTAATTCATAGTTTTCTGTTTGTTTTTTATTATTATTATTATAAACGTTGTTATAACTAAATTAAAGTCAATAATAGAAGTCTGGGGTTTATTAACAAAAAGACATTTAATTTACTTTTATTTGTTTGAATCACTTAATAAACGAATTGAATTCACAAATTAAATAAAAGGAATGCATTTATTATTACAGAAAATTTTTAATTAAATTCTTTACAATTAATGAGAAGTAAACAATTTTTTAAAAAATAGAACCAAGAGGTTTAACAAAGGATGGATTCGATAATCATTAATATCAAACTTTGGGATCAGTTTATTAACATTTATAAATAATTAATTATAAGGGATTGTCATACTTTGAATTTGATGTTAAGTCAATTAAATAAAAACACACCTTTCAGACCCCCTTTTGACTTCTTTTAGACCCTTTATTGATAGCTTTTCTGCATTAACTTATTTTTACAGTCGAATGAAAATTTGTTTAAAAGATTATTCACTTGACTTAAATTCTACATTGTATTATATATTCTATTATATTGATCAAGGACATTTTCCTTCAATACGGAATTAAGTGATGCTCTTTTTACTTTTGTTTTGCTCCACTTTAAGCGTATTAATTTAGAAATTAATTTATTGAAAGCGAAATTGAACTTGTTAATTAATATTTACTAAAGAATATACTTATCTTATATTTATCTCTTAAAAGACTAAGAATTATATTTTATATCAAACTTGATATTTTAGCTAGATAAATCTAAAATATTAATTAATATAAATTTTAAAAATAAAAATATTTATTTATTAAATCAAACATTAAATTTATTAAATGGTACTTTTTAACTTGGTAATTTAAGATATATATTATTTATTCTTATAAAATAAATTATATTTAGTATGACTTTACGAATTAGTTATTTATTTTAAGATTAAAATTTTAAAAAATGTTAATTAAAAAATGACAAATTGTTAGAAATTTAAAAATATATTTAACTAATTTTAAACCAAAATATTGTCTGCAAAACACATTAAGCAATGATTTTAACAAATTATTCACAAATTCTGGAGTCAAATCTTAGTCAAAGAGTTGAATATATACTAAGTAAATCCAACTGGAAAATTCTGGGACCTTTTTTGCAGGCAAATTAATTACTAATACAAGTAAATAGAGGTGCCTGTTTTCTGTTTTATAATAGAGTGCCTATGTTAGAAATTAAATCAGGCACCTCTATTTAAGCGTATTAATAATTAATTGGCCTGCAAAAAAGGTCCCAGGATTTTCCAGTTGGATTTACTTAATATATATTAAAATTTAATAATTAAATAAATTCACATTAAATTACTTTAATATTATAAATTATATAATAAACACATTTTAGGCAAATTTTAAGCATATGCTATGTTACAGAGACTGTGATATAATAAAGCATTTTATACTATAATTCATATAACGTTATCTGAATGAACAAGGAACGTAATCAACAAAAGAGTTGTGAATCATATAATCTGTGATATTTATATATAAAATGAACATTTTTTCGAAAACTTAATGTAAATAAAACTCAATGAAAAGGGTTTTATCAACCCTTTTCATTGAGTTTTATTTTGATAAAAAAAATTAAAAAATTATAAAATAAAATTATTATTAATAAATTAAGAAATTATTTTCTTTTTTGGCAAAAATTTGTATAAAACTTTGTGTTAAAAATAAAAACATTCGCTCAAACTTAGAAGAAATTGCATGAAAAATGCCATCAAAATTAAAATTTAAATAAAAATTTATAAATTTAAACATTTTTAACGTTTTTCACTAAATTATATATTAATATAAGAAAACGTCGAAAAACATTTTGCAAATATTTAATTTACTATAATTTCTGAAAATAATGGTTATCTTAATAATGATTATACAAATCATTAAATATTTCACACGATTTACATTTTTTTTATATAAATTATATTAAATGTTATTCGAAAAAATTGATATAAAAATGTATATAAAATGATTAAATTCTAAGAACCATATTATAGGAAATATTAAAAGAATGAAATAAAATGTTACTTACGTTCAATATTTTGATTAATTTCTGGGGTATTTGACATTTCAATATTTAATTGGCACTGAATTACAAGAATTTACTCAAATTTGTGCAATCAAATCGTATTCAATAGATTTGCATGATTAACTAATTTTTAAAAAAAATTTACGACCATGATCATTTTAAAAAGATATCATATCCTTTGTTTCTATGCAAAATCACTTTTGCTTAGATTTTAATAAAAAAAAATATGAGATAATAGTAAAGATAAGCACCGGATTAATGAAATTTTATACGATTTAAAGACTCATTGTTTCTGTGGATCAAAATGTAAAGTATAGTCAGAGATGAGACGACTTAAAGATGTAAACGTTATCTAATAGTGAGAACAAACTAAAGGACAAATTCATGCGCATCCGGTCTTTTCAAATTTGTATCCATTCCTATATCCAATAGTTTCCATGCGTTCCAATAAATCCAAAGATTCACATTTGAGTTATCCATACTTTTAACCAGGGATGGCAAAAGGGGGGGTATTCCGGAATACCCCCCATTGGAGCCAAAAATCGGAAAAATACCCCCCCTTAGACGAGAGTTAGAGGACCCCCCCTCCTAGAGAAAGAGCGGGAAAAAAAGGAAAAAATTCGTAAATTTAGACTAAAAAAAGAAAAAATTAATTAAAATATCAAAAAATGGCAGAAATTTTGAAGAACGTTAATGGAAAACCTCAATAAATGCATAAAATCATCAAAAATCGTTCTTTTACGCTCAAAATTTGGTCCTCAAAATTTTTGAAAATTTTACAAAATTGCCTTTTTTGCCAATAATTCTTAGTTTTTTGAATAAATTAAGTTAAAATGCGTTAAAATATGACTAAATAAAGTCACATAATGGAGAAAAAGCTTTAAAATTGATGTTTTATGTGTTTTTAAGCAATTTTGGGTCATTTTCAAAATACCCCCCATTATATCCCCCTTTGACCTCGGTCTTTTGCCATTTCTGCTTATAGTCTATAACAAGTCCTCGCTTATAACAAGCCAATTCTCAGGAACGGAAACCAAAGATGGTTTTTCTATTATTAAAGTGTCGGATATAAGAAGTCCGGTTATAACCAGTACCCGCTTATAACAAGTCTAAGTAAAGAACGGATTATACAAAACTTATCGGTTATAACAAGTTATAAGAGAAACAGTAAAAAAAAATTTCACTACATTTACATAATAAGTGTAGTATATGTAATCGTTTTGCAGAGAAGAATGTATTTGTAGGCTCTTTAATCCTTTTCTGAGGACCAACCCTTTTGTTAGAAACAGTTAAATTTTGTATTTTAAAAGAAACGGAATGGAATTATAGGCTAGGATATCCTTCACTTTTGGCCAACCATTTTGATAGTAACGGGGAAAATTCGTCTTTTTGATAGAAGCGGAAGTGTGTGCTTGTGTGTGTGTAACCTCTTATATTCTCTGGGGAACAACCCTTTGATAGTAACGGATTAATTTCGTCTTTTTGATAAAAAGGAGTTTGTTTAGGCTTAGAAATTCTTCTCTAGAGATCAACCCATTGGTTAGTAACGGGGAAATTCACCTTATTGATAAATTAAAAGGGAAATGGTAGGCCGTTATAAATTTCCCTTTTGACCAACTTTTTATAGTAAGGGGAAAAATTTGTTATATTGATGGAATAGGAGAGGTGTGGTAGGTTGTGATATATTTTTCTTTATTCCAACTGTTTTATTAGTAACGGGAAAATTATGTTTTTTAAAAGAAACGGAAGAGAGTGGTAAGCTGTGATATCTTTCTCTGGCCACCAAACCTTTAGTTCGTAATGTGGAAATTTTGCCCTTTGAAATAAACGTAAAGGCTGGTAGGAAACTTCTTATTTGACCAATCCTTTTGTTAGTAACGGGGAAATTTCACCTTTTTGATAGAAAAGGAAGGTATTGGTCGGCTGTGATATTTTTCAATTTATTCCAACTCTTTTGTTAGTAACGGGGAAAGTTCGCCTTTTTGATAGAAAAAGAAAGGAGTGGTATGCTTTGCTCTTATTTCCAATCACTCACATAACAAAATTACAAAGTACTAAAAACAAGGTAACTTTAACTTGAATAGGAATCTTTTTGAAATGTTTGATTATATTTTTAGCTGGACTAAATTATATTGCTATTATATTATTTTGATAGAAGCTTGTAAATGTAGTGATTATGGGCTTTGCCTCAAACCTTGTTTTAAATCGTATTTAATCGTATTTCTGTCGCGAGAAAAGTTGTCAAAAATAGCAATACCCTCCCTTGTCAAGTTGACCATGGCCTTCCCTGATTATACTAGAACATTTTATTATACAAACTGTGTACAGTTACAAACATTTATTAGAATTTCCATTCGGAACTTTAGGCTTATTTCAGGCTATTTTTTCTCATTCCTAAATAATATAACCAAGTTTATTGAAAAATAAATCCTTTAATAATTAGTCAATCCAAATATTTCACCGTGAGTATACGTTGTATCATGATCAAACCTTATTATAAAAAGATCCTGACCAATTACTATCAAATATTGTTCATAATTTTAAGCGCGCACTTAAAGTTCCTAAAAGTTTCGAATATAAATTGGAATATAATGATTGACTGAATATAAAGTTAACATAAAGAGAGCTAAAAAATTAAAGAGTTTTTGATTATTAATAACACAATATTTATACTTTTTAACAGGATATGAATTTTCAATATAAAAGTGATTCATTAAAAGAATGTGCTTGCTAACTATAAACAGGACGCCTACATTATTATATAAAATGGACTTTAAATCCCATATTTGGGTCAAAAACACTTAACCTGTTTATTATTAAGAGTTTTCTGATTAAAACATTGAATTAATGGTTTTTCAATTAAAAAATTTTTGAACAATTATTTAAATAAAGAAAACAGAATATTTAATCATAAATGTGTGTATTTGCATGATAATTTGGTAAATTATTTTTTAACATTTGATCAGTGTTATTTAATTTATTAAATGCACTTAATAATTATTTTCAAATATTTTTAAAAATTTTAATTTAAATATAATGTTTTATTGAGATAAATACAATAATTAAACATTAAACAGGGTGAAAGTTCTAATAGACAAATGTTTTAAAAGGACAGATGTTTTCAAATATTGAACAAGATAATTATAAAAGGTTTAAACTTTTGATTTCAAATTTTATTCTGATTTTTATGAAAAATGATAAAAACATTTTATTTGTTTAAAATTTGTTTTATTATAATAATTAATAAAGTGACTTGCTCACATATTTTTGATGACCCTGAGATAAGATACGATATTGTAATTTTACTTTATTTATAAATAAAGCTTTCGATTTGAGTTAAATAACTATTTTGCCCGATATCGGAGAACACAACCATAATTAATATGCATGTATAATGTATGGTCATTTTGGCAGAAATTTATTTTAACTATTTGAAGTATAAATAACTATCAGTAATTTTTTATAACTATTTTAGGTTTATAATTAAAAATTCTTTAGATTTTGCAAATAATTATAACAATAGATGTAAAAACATATCAAATACATTATAATATGTTGTTTTTCTTACTTTTATTTATGTTACAAAGATATCACATTCAGTACCATATTATGACATAAAAATACTGATTTTGCAGGGGGTATAGGGGAGGGTATTTGATATACTACCTAAACATGAAAAAATTGTTGGATACAATTGCAATAAAAAGCTGACCCCCTATTAACTTTCTTATTTTGTGATATATCTCAAACTTGATACTTTTCCAGAATTCTAGACTTAAAATAATTTAATGTAAAATATTTTCGAATTAATTTATTAACACAAGTTTAGAACTCAATTTATTTTAAAAGGAAAACGAATGAAGTTTACTGAACAAACCGAACATATTATACACTTTAAGTCATTTGAAAAAATAAAGAAATTAAAAATATTTCATAATACCATTTAGTTCATATGATCGGTCATTAAAATAAATGGTCTTTATTAGATTTGGTTTAAATTTACAATTCATAACAAATGTCTTATCATGATAGTCCTTTGAGTTTATTGTAATTGAATTTAAGCAATAATGACTCTAGTAACGTCATTAATATGTAATATTTTATAGAATAAATAACTATTTAAATAACTATTTTACTATTTTCTAGTAACTATTATAGTGACTATTAGGAGTGTTTATAGCACCAAGAATCGAAAGCTTTATTTATAAGGCTTTTACAGAATCTAAATAACCTAGTAACTATTGAATATTGAATATTTTAATAATATTTTAAAAGCGATAAACTTTTTTAAAAGCATTTTGTTTTTATTTCATCGATTAATCATTAATTTAAAGAAATTGAAAACACTTTAGACTGAAATGTAATGTCGTTTCAATTGTTATTTAATCTAAATATTAAATATTAATAAAAGTTTAATTAAATGTTAGTCTTTGTATAATTAAATATAAATAGAATAATTCTATCAATTATTGATCAAGGTCATATTATTATGATTTTCTTTGAATTTGAATTTAATGTTCAATTGTTTAAAAGTTATTGTTTTCTAATGAAAGTTCGCACGAATTCTATGATTTAAAAGTTTGAAAAAAAATATTGAATTATTGAATAAAATCTATTTTATCAGTCATTTATAAAAAGTGAATAAAAGCTCTTAAATTTGTTCGGATTTAAAATAAAATCAATTTAAAAATGAAAGAATTAAAAGTATTAAAATACTTTTTTGTTTTAATACATATTATATGTAATTGTGATTACTGTCAGGTAAAAGCTTTTACCAAATAATAAATATTTAATAAATTACTTAATTCAGAGTCAGTCCAAAAGTGAAGCAATTTGTGTTATGAGAGAAATATGTGGCGAAACAGAATTTGGTGTCATTCCATGCAGTAATAAAAGTGAGCCAACAATTCTTGAATCGATACCACAAAATATAAGGTCGATCTCACTCTTGGAAGCGATGTGTCCTCACCTCCACAATAGCGGACAACCATTTGTTTGTTGCGATGAATTTCAATTAGAGAGTATGTATATCACAGTATATAATTTGGCGCATTTGGGTTTCAATCACTGCCCCTCGTGTTTGAAAAACTTGGAAAAACTATTTTGTCAAATGAATTGCTCTCCAAAACAAAAAGAATTCATTAAAGTTAAGAAAATTAAAAAAAATGATACAGGTCATCACTTGATTACAGAAGTAGATTATTATTTAGCCGAGGAATATGCAAATGCATTATTTGATTCTTGCAAAAATGTTAGGAATTTTGAAGGAAAAATTATTGATTCAAATTGTGGGGGACTTAAAGGGGTTGACTGTACTGCCAAACATTGGCTAAATTATATGGGAAAGAGTATAGAAGAAGAGGGGGTCTCTCCGTTTCAAATAAATTTTCATATCACCGCTGAGACTACACTCAATGACAATACACTAAAACCATTGAATGAGAAAATTTTTAAATGTTCTGAAGCGCCAAATCTTGAATTAAATGCATGCGATTGCAATCAGTGCCCGGAATCGTGTCTTCACACAAATAAAAAGCGTCAAATCATTAATGAAAGACAGAAAAGAGAGAACGGAATGTGTTTAATGAAAGGAATTTGTGGCGAAACAGCTTTTGGTGTTAAGCCTTGTGTCGGAAATGAGAGGCCGACCCCTATATCTGATCCAAGAGCTCTCGAAGAACTAAAGGAAATGTGTCCCCATTTGGTTACTAGTGATAATCCAAGTGTTTGTTGTACTGAAGAACAAGTAATTCGACTGAATGAAACTTTTGAAATGCTTTCCGTATTTTTAAGAGAATGTCCGGCCTGTGTCAGAAACTTTGAAAAAGTAATTTGTCACTTATCCTGTGCCACAGATCAGCAAAATTTCATGAAAATAACTAAAACTGAATCAAATGAAAGCGGAAAAGAAATGGTATCTGAAGTTCAATATTATATGAATGACGACTGGGCTAAAGGGGTATTTCAATCGTGTAAAGGTGTCCATCGTTTGGGTTTCAATGTTTTGGATCATTATTGCAAACCATTCAAAGCAAAAGATTGTGATCACCAAAAGTTCTTACAATTTATAGGTGGAGATCACCAACACTACGGTCACAGCCCTTTTGAAATGTAAGTATAATATAAATGTTAAACAATTCTATTAATAATTTAAATACAATTTTTTCGAATCAATTAAATTTTGCTTTTTTTTGAAGAAATTTCATTTTCTCAAATGAAGAATCGCTGGAATCTGAGGGCACTTCATATAAACCCACAAAACAAGATTTTTATAAATGTTCAGAAAATCCACACACAGGAGAAGGGGTCTGTCCTTGTATTCATTGTCAAGATTCTTGTGCTCCGGGAGAAGAAAGAATTATTCAAAAACAATTACCTAAATATAAAGGCAACAAAAAGTAGTGATAGCCTTAGATAAGACTATCCTTGACATGAATGTCGAACTCACTTCAGAAAAACCCAATTAATGACTAACCAAATAATTATTTAGCTTGCCTATTTTAATTGAATGTGATTTTTGTTGTTGTTGTTGAAAACTGGTCTATAATATAATTAATATTTGTGTTAATTAGTGTTAATAATTTTCTGATTAAAAATTGTATTAACTTTTATATCAATAAATTTTCATTTAATTATTTATATTTTAGTTATAGAAGTGATAATTGGCTATAATTTATCGCATTTAAGATAAACAAAACATCACTAAATGAATATTTTCTAAAAAAACAAACTTTTTTGAATTCAAACTAAATTCTTGTCTTATCGTAAAAATAATGGATTTATTCTTATTTTAAGATAAATTTATTCAAAGTTCAGAAAAATGAAATATTTTGGTCGTCTTCTTATAGTTACTACAAATATTGAATTAGTAGTCAATACTTTTTTTTAAATCTTAAAAATGAAATTTATTTTTTACTTTTTAATTATTTTCATTTATTCTACACTTATTCCAACTGTAAGTCAATAATTACACAGAATTATAAGGAATTTATAATATTCTATTGACTATATTTTACTAAAATTTAATGAAAAAATTCTGACATTCCTTAAGATATTTACTGAAAAGTATTTCAAAATTGATTACGAAAGCAATCAATTCATAAAAGATGGAAAACCATTTCGATATGTGTCGGGTTCTCTTCATTACTTTCGAGTTCCATCAGTTCTATGGCGCGACCGAATGTTGAGTTATAAAGCAGCCGGACTTAATGCTATTGAAACGTACCTTGATATTATTGTTATTATTGTTACTATTACTCTCTTCCACTTTGTTTGCATTTTTTAATTAATTAATTTAAAGTTATATAGAATGGAATTCTCACGAACCAGAAAAAGGTGTTTTTGATTTTTCGGGAGACAATGATATCATTAGTTTTCTCGATTTGGCCAAACAATTGGGTTTTGTTGTCATTCTAAGAATCGGTCCATTTATCGATGCGGAGAGAGATATGGTATTCATATTAATTTGTTTGATCTAGGAACTTCAATTTAGAATAAATGTTACATTTTAGTCAACTATTAATCGAATTTTCCACAAAACTCTTCTAATTAATTTATACTTGTTCATTTTTGGCTTATTATTGTTTATTTGATTATAGGGAGGACTTCCTTATTGGTTGTTAACTATAAATTCTAAAATGAAATTAAGAACTTATGATAAGACTTATATAAAAGAGTTGGACGAATGGTATGCAATACTTTTACCGAAGTTAAAACCACTTCTTTATAAAAATGGAGGTCCAGTTATAACCATTCAAATAGAGAATGAATACGGAAGTTATGGCTGTGATTATGAATACACTTCTTATTTAAGAGATAAAGTTATTTATTATTTTGGAAAAGACGTCGTTTTGTTTACTACTGATGGAAGCGGAGACTCTTTTCTGAAGTGCGGGAAAATAGATAATGTCTTCGCAACCGTTGATTTCGGTCCCGGAACTAATGTTAGCGATGCCTTTGCTGTTCAACACAGACATCAAGAATTTGGGCCAAATGTCAATTCAGAATATTACCCTGGTTGGCTCGATCACTGGGAGGAAACTCATCAAACCAGAGATAGTGTTGTCGTTTGCAATACTTTTGATAAAATTCTTTCAATGAATGCTTCAGTTAATGTGTGAGTCTTTTAATCTTATACTCATTTTATACAATTAACAGTTATTAGTTAATTATGTATACATTTAAAGGACTAAAATTATTTCATTAAATCTTCCTTTAATCAAATCTTTTTTGAGAATGTACTTGTTCAAATAATTTTTATGAGAAAGTTCTTTATCGTTTTTTACTACAATATTTACTTTCAAATAATATTTGGTTTCATTTTAGTTAATTATAGCATCAATTTTTATTGAATCTACCTTGCTTATTTTTTTTGAATTCTATTTAATTTTAAATGAAAATGTTAATAGTTATGTGTTCCATGGTGGTACTTCTTTTGGTTTTACATCTGGGTCTAACATAGACGGCAATACATTTAGTCCGTGTCCTACGAGCTATGATTACGACTCTCCCCTCTCAGAAAGTGGTGATCCGACCCCTAAATATTTTGCGATGAGAAAAGTCATCGGAAAGGTTTAACATTTAACTAATATTTCTATATTTTACATTAATTTCCTAAAGTATTTACCTCTTCCTGACATACCATTACCTGTAATCAAACCAAAAATGGAAGTGCCATCAATTCCAATGAAGTTTGTAGCATCACTTTTTGAGCAAGTTCATTTTACAAAACCTATTCATTCAACATATCCGCTAACATTTGAAGAGTTAAAACAAAGAAATGGTTTTATTCTCTATTCAGCAAACATTACAACACATCCATCAGATCCGGCAGTTCTCACAATTAATGGTTTGGCCGACAGAGCCTTCATTTTTGTTGATTCAGTAAATTATAAATGATTTGAACGCCATTTAACTTAATTTTTATTTGTAACCTAAAGGAGTACCAAGCAACTCTAAGCAGAACCAGAAATACTTATCAAATTCCTCTAAATATTAAATTTGGTTCAAAACTCGATATTTTAGTTGAAAATCAGGGAAGAGTTTGTTTTGGAACACAAATTAATGGACTTAAGGTTTGTGTTAACAAATGTCTATTTTATTTTAAACTAAAATATCGACCAAAAGGGCATTACTTCAAATGTGACATTAGGTCCGATTATACTCAAACAATGGGATCACTACAAGATTTTCGATGACTGGAACCAACAATTAATACGAATCAATAATTCCTCAAAAAATATTCAAAATAATTATAAGAAAGGGATTCCCTCATTCTTTTTGGGTGAATTCATTTTACCTGATGTTAAGGGCTATCCTTTTGATACTTTCTTAAGACTCGATAATTGGAAGAAAGGAATTGCTTTTTTAAATGGTTTTAATTTAGGCCGTTATTGGATGGTTGGCCCTCAAATAACTCTTTATAGTCCCTCTCATTTATTCAAACCTTTTCCTCAAACCAATACATTAGTGGTATTTGAGACCGAAGAGAGTCCGTGTCTTAACGCTAATAAATGTAGCGCTAGTTTTGTCAAAAATCATGTCATAAATGGAACGACACCTTATTCTGTTCACTAAACAGTTGGACATACATTTTGCCGATATTTAACTTCAATACTTCATTCTTCCGATTGAATGCCATTTTTTTAATTCTTTTTAAATTAAATAACTTTTAATTTATTATTATTTTGGCGTTTATTTCATAAAAAAGTCATTTATTTAGTGTTTAGTCTAAACCTTCACTATTTTGTAAAAATAAAGTCAATCTTTAAAATAGATTTGATTTGAATGAAGGAAATGGTGCCGACAATTAATCGGTGTTAGTCTTTCTTCAATTTAAAGTATTCTTTAGTTTTCGTGATTTTGAAACATAAATAAAATGATAATAAATGTATTAAATAGTGATTAATGTAACAGTGATTCAATAATTTTGTTGAGATCGATGGCAGTAGACCTCAAACACAGGTCTCGGCGTCAGATTCGGTAATTCGGGATAAATTCCAAAAACAATTAACGTTTGTATCTATTATTTAAATATTAAATTATTTGTTATATATATTTTCAAATACCATTTCCATTGATAGGACTTCTTTTAATGAGTTGATCCATTGCTCGATGTGTCGGAACAATAAGTTGTGTCTGTTCTCCAGCGCCTGACTGTTGGTTTCCAACAGAATCTGAGACTAAAAGCAATTTTTTGACGACATCTTTGCCCAGAATGTTATCGAGAACTGTCTGAAGGTATGGCTGACAAGAGATGGAAAGTTTGAGTTTGTCTCTGTTCCAAACCAAAAGACGAGATTCTTCCAGAGCCACAATTGAGACCTGATATGTCTCATGAGAACCGACACCAAACCATTCGGGAGAGTCCAAGAATTGGTGGCAATCAATTATGTGTAACGTTTGTCCGCCACGAATCACAGACACCCGTCCCGACAGAAGAAGTGTAAGTCTATCGACTCTTGTCTTGCCTTCGATGGCGTAAATATCATTTGGTTTTAGAGTTTGTATTTCTCGCGTACAGAAGTATATCGTTTTAAAAGATTTTCGCGAAACTCTGAGCGGTTTAAACAAATTTCTGTAAACCATTTCGACGTCGTGTGGAAACCTAACAATAGATCGGATCCGTTCTTAACATCGTTTCTCAAAAATTGTGGTCAAAACCTAATAAATGGATGTAATCTCCAAACGATTGCTATTATGTGAAATGCATTGATTGCTGTGAAGACAACATTCCAAGCGATCAGATCTGATTCACACAATACTATCCAACCCCACAAACAAAGGAATAGTGAGCCGACGGCCAGACATGACCTCAAATATAAAACTCCGTAAATGCTATTCGTTGAGAGATATGCCATCAAAAGAAAGACATTCGCTGTTTGGAAGAGGACGTGATTCGGTCCTTTCCATACTTCACACATCGACAGCGACCGAAGCGATGATATCTCGAAGACTAACGATTCGTTCATTTGTTCATTACTTCATCTAATTTTAAATATAATAAATAATAAAACTATAATTTAATCAAATATTATAAAATAAAATTTAAACAAAAGCTCTCATTGTATTCATTGTATTTATTGTATATCTCTTTGAGTAAAAACCCCTAAATCTTATCTCTGATAATAAACACAATCACTCCATAAATATATTGTACACATAATTAGTATTTAGTTATTACTATTATTCTACTAATATTATAAAGTGAGCTAAATATCTTAGGTTAATATCCAATAGTTAATAATGAAATGATCTAGGATACTTTATAAACTACTTCTGGATAAAAAACTTAAAATTATAAACAATATTTTCAGATATAATAGTATTTGTGAACGGAATCCGATTTGTTTTGTTTTGTTCAATCAATCACTTCAACACTCATTCATAGTTTGAGCGCCAAAATAGGAATCATTTGTTAGTCTTTTAATTTAGTTTAAATAAAAAGTTTAGATTTAATAAAACAATGTCTTCGAAATCGATTTCAATCAAAAGTGATAACAAAAGTAATTCTTCCATTCATTTATCGGATCGGATGTCAAATGTCATCGAAGAGGTGACCAAATCTATTGTCAAAGACTTACATCTCTTGAGGCCAATCATTAATTTCTCGCATTTGACTCAATCCGTGTCTCAAATCAAGAGGTAATTAATTTGTTTTCAATGAATTCCTTATAATTTTAAAAATAAATTATTTTTTCAGATCTCCTAAGAATTGTGCGATCAATGAATCGGAAATAATGTCTAAAATTAGTGAAATTAACGCTAAAAAAGAAGAGTTTTTGAATAAAAATGAGTCTAAAGTTGACAACAAATCTATAAATTTTGAAGATTTGAACGAAAAAATTGAAGAAATCGATAAAATATTTCCTTCTTTTAATTCAACCGCCAAAACATTGACACAAATGAATCAAAATAAAGATAATTGTCTTAATTGTAAACAAATTGAAGTAAATGAAGAGACAATTAATCAATTGTTGAAAACTACTCAAAATATAGAGCACTTCCAGCGCTCCAACAAATATTTAAAGACTTCTAAAGACATTTAAAAGCCTTAATTTAAATCTTTTTCATTAAAAAAAAGTTTTAATTGTATTAAACTTATATTAAAATTAGTTTTAAAAACAGTTTCAATAATTTGGCAAAAATTTAAAGAAATTATTGCATATCTTTTTGTCATTTCATTTGAAAAGATTCGATGTATTTATGAAACAATGTTTTGATAATTATTTTTATTTAATATTAATGTCAACAAATCGTTTTAAATTCAAAATTACTTTTATTTTAATGAATACATTATTTTATTTCAATACTTAAAGTACTAACAATTATTCAAAGTATAAACTATTCTAATATTTAAAAAAAAAGTTGTGATTAAACTTAAAACCTCTCAAATGTAAGAATTAGTTCGCAATGATTTGTGTGCGGAAACAAATCGACGGGAATTGCATTCGTTGGTAAGAAAGAGGAACCCAAATGATTGTTTTGTCGATTTGAAGGAATACACAAATGTATGAAATTCTTAAATGAATTTCCCTCTGGTTTACACGAAACGTAAACCACTTTTCGAATAAATTTGATTTCTCGCAACGCATTGATAACACTGGAGTGAAGACCAGCTCTGGTAGGATTGGCCACAACAACGATGTCCTCTGAATATAACTCATCCATAAGTTGTGGCAATTTTTGTTCGACGGGTCCGGCGATAAAAGTGGTGTTCGTTATATTATTGAGGGCCGCATTTTTTTGCGCATCACTGATAGCCGACGCCGAAGAATCGATTCCAATAACCCGACAAACATTTGGTGCCAAAAGTGTGGCCAAAGTACCCGTTCCGCAACAGATATCCAAAACTGTAGTATTTCGCGAACAATTCAATTCTGACATTACGTTTCGATACAAAACATGTGCTGCACTCGTATTGATTTGAAAGAATGAGTCCACAGATATTATGAATTTCTTATCGGAAAGTGTTTCAGTTATAGTCTTATCACCGAACAAATGAACAAAAGGTTGCCTTTCATTACTAAGTCTTGTGTGTCGCGACCCCTGAAAAAACATAGAAGTGATGCGTTCATCGCCTTCGAAATATTGACGATATCTTTGCATTTCTTCATCTAATTGTTGTTGAGTCAAATCTTGCGGATGCATTATAGCAGTAATCATATGATGACCCAAATCGTTAGATCGGATATGAAAACGCCTCCAATGGCCGCCTTCGCCGTAGTTCTGACACGAATCATAAGGACTCACGTCTTTTAAGTAACTTTGAAACTTTTTGGCAACACTTAAATGCGATTCTCTGCTGACAATAATATTATCCGGTTCTACACAAATCACATTTTCGTGGATCGATGGCTGACCGATAAAAAAACCGAGTGTTTTACTAAATCCATCGACTCCGGGCCAAATACTGAATTCATCCTTATTTCTATAACGTTCTGTTATGGGCGAAGGCTTTACTAATTCTAGAGGACAGGGAAGTCCTTTGGCGTCGCAAACAATGGGACAGTTCGCGGTTTTCATTTTTTTAGCCATTTTTTTGAGTACTTCCGATAAATTTCTATATTTAATGTTGAGTTGAATTTCATACGGTTTGAGATGTAAAGGAATCACAATTTGATTGAGTACTTCAAACCGATTTTCTTTTGTCACTTTATATGGAAGTGCAATCTTTTCCTTTATTTTATTTGAATTTTCATTTTCTTCTACTTCTGTGTCGTTGACTTCTATTGAATCTAAAGAAGTTTCAGACGAATTGTCATCAAATCGTTGAAATTTTTTCATTTTTTTATTTTCATAGATTTCTTGTTCCCGAAAACGACTAAATCGCGGTCTCTGTCCCTCGTAATCAAATTGTTTGGTCTCTCTATAAATGGCGTTGTCTTCAGTTGACAATTGGTTGACCCAATTCTTATGCTTAAAATTTTTATATTCTTCTGATTGTCTTCTATCGTAATATTGATTTCTTTTGTCAAAAGAATCATATCTTTGGTTTCTTTGCATTTTATTATCGAAATAATCGTTTCGTTGATAATTCTTTTGTTTAAAATTTTGATAATTTTTGTTTTTATTATAATTATTGTAATTATTGTTATAATTGTTATTATTGTTACGATTGTAGTTATCATTCATTTGAAAACTTGAGTTTTCTCTAAATTGTCGGTCCTTTGAATATCTTTCCCTTTGATTATAGTTTTGTTGGTATGGTTTACGATTGAATCCAGATTCATCTAATTGAGCTAATTGAGGTAATTGAGCTCGCTCAAATTTATCATAAGAATATTTGTGTGACACTTCAGAGGTTTCATAATTAGAAAATTTCTTTCTTTGATTGACTTTTTCAGATGAAAACCCGGTGTTTGGGTCTAACTCGTGGTCATATAAGTCTTCATCTGATTTGCTGTTATCTGAATGTGTAATAGACTCATATCTGATCCGACCTCTTAATCCGCGTAAATAAATGACAACACTTTTGTTAAAATTCAAACAAAACTTATTTCTTAAACACGATTTGATTGTAAGTAATGCCATAATTAAACTTCGATTCAAATCTTCATTTGTTTACAAATAAATAACTTTTCATAAATTATGTCAATAAAAATGCGAGAAAAGGCTTTTTTTTTAAAAAAGCGTTTTAATGATAAATAATATGAATTTCTTTTGAGGGGAATTAAAGTTTAGTTTAATTTTTAAACGTATTTATTATTCATTTAATGCTTTTTTGTTAACTTATTTGTATGTTTTGCTTATTTGTAAATTTAGTATTAATTTATATATAAATTTCTTTTAAATTATTTAATTAATTCAATATTAATCAGAATTTAAAAGAAAAGATTCGTTGAAATGTTAAGAATCGGTCCATTAGTAAGTATTAGTTAATAAATACATTATAAAATCAATTTATTTGACTCGCAATAAGTCAAAAGAGAATTCAATGTAAATAAAGTTATAAAGGGGTAAACAAAACGATAATTTATTTACTATTAATTATTAATATTGTCTTAATTTCGGAGAATTTAGTAATAATTTAAGATTTTAAGAGATTTGTGTTTTATTTAATTTAATGAGAAATTTATTAGGAGTGGACAACACTTAACCCGACGGCACCCGAATTCAAACCCAAAAGTGTTACGAATGAGGAAAACAGTGAAAGGGTTGACACAATTAATAGGAAAGTAATAAAATCATCGATATCTCCAAAAAAGTCAAATTCATTGGCAAAGACAAACCAAAATGGAGGCAAACCATCACTTCTAACTCTGGAGCAGTTTGTGATCGAAGCGCTTAAAATTGAGAACAATTCCAGAAAGGATTCCGTTATTACAGACAATAAGTGGCGAAAAACAAAAACACTGTCAGCAGTTCCACACAATCCACTCGACTCTTCGGCTCCGACCAGAAAAAGAGGTAAAGAAAAAGAAATACCGAAACCTAAGAAACCAACAATTCTTAAGAAAATTATTAGAAATGAAAGAAATGATAAGACATTGAAGAATAACACCGATCGACAAACAAATGAAGAAATTAGTTTAGAAGAAGTGAATACAACTTTACTCCACTCTAAGGTTTATCGCGAATATTGTGACCAACGATTGTCTTTAGAAGTGGACAAAATTGTTGTCGACTTATTAAGTGATTTAGTCTTATTTCAAGACACCATATATTCAAAAGATCCGATCAAAGCTAAGATGAAGAGAAGGCTTTGTTTTGGGTTTAATGAAGTGACAAAATATGCAAAAATAAAGAAAACTAAACTTTTAGTGATCGCACCCGACATCGAAAAGATTGAGAGTAGAGGAGGTCTCGACGATCATCTCTCAACTCTTACCACTATTTGCCAACAAAATGAAATTCCAATAGTATTTTCTCTCAACAGAAAGAATTTGGGCCTCATTTGCAAAAAGAAGGGTTATATCAGTTGTGTTGGAGTTTTAAATTACGAGGGATCACAAGTAAGACATGTTTTGACGTTTTATTGCTTTCATTCAAAATATTTATATCTTTGAAATGAGAGGAAAACAACTTTTATTCGACAATTAGTCGGATTTAAAACCTAAACATTTGACAGTTTTAATCAATCACTTGTCTTATATTCTGTTCCGCATTATTTTTAGTCTATCGTTAATTCTTTAGTAAAGTATCAAAATTGTAATCCTATGACGATTACTGATAATCATTTCATTTGGTTATTGAACTCATCTTTTATGACCAAAAACTCTATTGATTTGTCATTTGTTACTCAAAACTAATCTTTAAATAACTTTGATATCAATCACTTCACATGAATTGAATTAACATTTTAGAGGCCTTTTATATAAAAAAATAAGTTATCGTTTAGTTTTTCACTACTTTTTGTTATTTTGAAAATTTGATTCAAACATTTGACTCATTTGAGTTCAATTTAATATTTATGATATAATTATTAGTTCCTATAAATCAATTTAATAGTCTATAACCTAACAAATAGTCACTTATTTAGACTCTATTATAAACTTTGGGTAAAATAGTCTTTAATATAATGAATAGTAACAGAGGTATAAACCACTAAAGATAATCATCATTTAGTTTAATCAAATGTTTTAATTATTAGTAACAATCATTAAGGGTGAATTCCAAAATAGCCCTGACGCTAAACATTTTTGAAAATATTCCCTTAAATGAAGTCTAGTATCCCTTCATTCAGAAAAAAGGGTAAAATTGGCAAAATTTCGGTAAAATTGTCGAAAATAGGAAAAAATGAATAAAAAGTTGTAATTTTGAAAAAAAATAATAGAAAATTCATAAAAACTTTAAAATTACAGTTTTTAATGGAGTTTTTGATGCCAACGATTTTAGAAAATACCTATTTTTCCGAAAATTCTTAATTTTTTTTGCTTTAATTTGACTAAAATAAGTTAAAAATATCTCAAAAAGTTGATAAGTAAGAGAAAACAATCTAAAAATGAGTAATTATTTGTTTTTAAACTAATTTTAGTCATTTTCAAAATATTGCCCTAATACTGCTGAGAGAGGACAGGTTTGACCATATTTGGTAATAAATGATTAGATAATATTTTTGAATTCATTTTTTATATTTACTTAAAATGATTTTTATTTCCGTTAATTCAAAGGAAAACTTCAAACAATTGCTAACTTTGTCTGAATATCATCGAAATGAATATAAAAGTGTATTCAACGAATCAATAAATAAATTAAAAACATTTTCGGCAAAAGAAATACAACAAATTATCGATGATTTACCGAAAACACCGAAAGAGTTTTCACAGTTTAAGGAAACGTTGAGTCCTAAACAAAGAGAAAGTCTTAAAATGAAGTCAACAAAATAAACACTAAACTAATGGACTCTTTTTTTACATAATATTTTTCTAAACTTTTAGTAATCAATTTATAAGTTTATAATATACAGTCGTTTATCGGTTGTGTGAAGCATCGGTTGGGTTAACTAATGTCTTAAGTTAACCACTTGATTGGCTAAAGTCAAGCATTCTTATGATAAAATTGATCGATTGAGTTAACAAATCAGTTGGGTTAACTAGTTTCATGTCACCGAGGTACTTCACTCAATCGATAAATGACTGTATTTCATTACTTCATACGATCGGTCATTAAAATGCATTAATTTTAGTAGTTTTGGTTGGAGTCTATACTTCATAACAAACGTCATTT
>JAQFZM010001100.1:0-21050 GCA_034695785.1 Galumna obvia | reverse complement strand
TTGCATGTAATGCGTATGTGAAGCGGTGAAGCAGTGAAGCGGTGAAGCGTAAATTACAGGCGCCGGACAGACCCTTTGTTTTAATTATTTAACATTTAAAACATTTCATTTAAATCATTATCTAATTATTTAGAGAGAAGAGTCAACTGATGCCAATGTTTGAAAGTCAATTCCTTCCCTTCCCTTCAAATAGTACACATCATTTCTGAAGAGTTTAACGTTTTGAACAAACTTTGGGACAAATTAACCGAATTGGCTTTAGTGTTATGCGGTTTTCATTACCGCGTTTTATCTTGCAACATTTTGAGAGACGGTGATAAAAATGATTTAAAGTTTGTTTTTAGCGCTAAAATTATAATTATTTGAATTTTTGATTTAATTTTATTTAAATTCTATTAAATATTTTTATAATTATCTAAAACATTGTCGATGAGAGCATCAGAAAGAGTTTTAGCATTAATTTCTTTCTGCAAAACATTTTCTATAATTTCTTTGGGAGGTTTTCCTCCGCCATGTCTTAAGACCTGATCCCTATAGAGTTGTCCGGCACTCGAAGAAAAGGGATCGCTTTGGAATAATTGTTTCCAAATACTGGCGGCCACTGCTTTTGATACCAAATATGAGTAATATTTAGCGCCGTAACCGACTAAATGACCAAATCTCAACTGCCAACCGGTGTTCGCCACTACCGGTAGACTATAGTAATGGCTCTGTATTTGTGATAAAACTTCACTCGTGTTGTTCAGTCCTTTCAATGGGTCTGAGCTGTGATACGTCTGGTCTAATGCAGAGTAGAAAACCTGTGATTGAAGTTCGCCCCCAATAAACACTCGCTTAGAATTGAGCCATAACTCTAATAAATGGTCGGGTATTTGTTGTCCCGTTTGGTAGTGTCGCGCAAATGTCTTCACTACTCTTTTATCTGATGCAAAGAACTCCATCAGAATAGAGGGCACTTCTGCCAAATCAGTGGAACAACGCGTTCCTGTGATGTGTTGGTAAGGAGTTCTGGCGAGCATTGAATGCATTGCGTGACCCATTTCGTGGAACAGATTATCAACCATATGACCATTTAATAGGGATGGAGTGGTTGGACTCGGATTTGGAAGACTTAGAGATAAAACAACGACTGGCATCTGATAGGAACCGTCCGGTAAATGACATCCGCCTTGAATTGTGAAGTGACAGTCGTGTTGAGGTTTGGCTGATCTCTCAAAAAAGTCACAATAAATATAACCTAATATTGAGTTCGTATTTGAATCGATGACCGATAACTTAATGATATCTGAGTGCCAACACTCGCCTTCAATCTGTTCAGAGATCTCGAGTTTAACACTAAATATAGAGTTAAATAAAGTGTTGAGTCCATCCATAACAGAACCCAAAGAAAAAAACTGTGAACAGAGATTAATGTCGTGACTAAAATTCATTTGTTTGTAGAGATGAGTATAAAAGGGAAGATCCCATAACTTTATACTTTTTGCAAATTTATTGTCAAAAGTTTTCATTTTAAGCATCGCTTCGAAGTCTTTTTCTGCGATCGGACGCAACCGATCTGTAATTAAGTCGATTAATTGCCAAACAGTTTGAGGACTTTCGGCTATACTTCCTTTGATGGCTCTCTCGGCATATGATTCAAAACCACAGATTTGTGCCATTTTGAGCCGAGACATTAACAACTCTTTCAAAAGACTTTCCTGATGTTCGTCCGGGAAAAGGAATATTCGATAAGCGGTTTCTCTGACTAATTCATTATCGGATTCGTTGTAAAGAGTGTTAATTATGATGTGTTCGTCACTAATGTTGAAATGATTTCTCACTTCTTCAGGTAATTTAGATTTGTGTACAGTTCGGGGTTGAGTTGTGCTGTTCATAAAATAAGAGCCGACGTGTAATATGTGTTGATTGAGTCGAACCACGAGTTGTCGTTTGCCATCATTTAAATGAATACCGTTTTGCTCGAAGTCAAACAAAAACAGTTTCATAACGTATTCGTCGATTCCATTCGTTGACAATTTGTCTCCATTTTGGACGGCATTCAGAAGAGTGTCATAAAGGGCTCGATTTGTATTTAGTTTCTCGACCTCATCACTAATCGCTATTAACGCCTCTTCGGCCGAATGACTAAAACCTTGTGAGGGATGAGCGACACGTATAAACTCTGCCATATCCGCCACTTTACACAAACAATTAGACAACTGATCGAAGATTTCAACTAATTTTCGCTTTCGTTCAGAACTGAGGGCTTCCCTCAGAAGTCGATCCGTTTCGATGATAGCGTTCTCACGAAACAAATAAAAACCGTTTGGTTTTGATAGCAATTCATTACCGAAAAGACCTGTCTTTCGGTCAAAAATTCGAGGAAAGGGTTTAGACTTTGGATTCAAACGATTGAAGGCAGCCGTCAGTGGATTCACTGTCGATACGTTTCGCACAAAAACTTTACTAAAATTAGTGATCATTTTATCATTAATTATATGAAATCAAAACAAAATAAAGTCTTAAAATCTAATGTTTTGTAAATCGATTCACAGATTATATTCTTTTTTCATTTCTTCAATAATCGGTTTAACGCTTCCGGTCTTCATATAAATGTCTTTCATTTTTTGTCTTTCAATGGGTTCGGGAATAAAGGGCTGAATATTATTTAATTTCCTAAACTTCTGTATTTCATACCAAAAGGTTTTACACATTTTAAAGTTTTCAAATTCACGCAAACAATTATCCGAATCATTTGAATTCAATTCTAAACATTTTAATGATTTCTTTTGTTCGATAAAACACGGATTAGACTCTAATTGTCTCCTCTTTTCGGCCAAAGACTCAGCTTTTATGTCGCGCGACATCACATCAAACAAACCATGGCTTCAAGTGATCAGTGAATCATTAAATCACTGATAAAACAAAACAAATCAGTTATTTATAACAAGAATTACGTCAAATAAAAGTGAGCCCACAATCACTGAATTCAATTCATTGATTGACAAAAATAGAGAATTTTAAGACATATTTAATGAATAAGTTTTTGAAAATAAAAAATAAAACCAAAAGTAATGAAAAAAAAGCTTTTATTGACATTAAGTGCCGGTAAAGCAAATAATTAAACACAAAAACACTTAAATTAAATTTCAATACAATTACCGATTAATTGTTTGCCAATAATTGAGATTTAGATCTGAATATAAAGTTTTAAAAAATAGGCACAAAACAAAACCTGATTTGTTGCCACTTCTGGAGGCACTCAAAACACTTTTTGATATTATTATTAAAATTAAATTTAGATTTAATTTAATTTAAATACTTTGCGCCCAAATATTTGTTTTATTATTTGTATTACATTTAAAATTATATCAATTTTTAAATTTCTTTTAAAAGACTAAGAGTTGGAAAACGTGACCATTAATTATACGAAAGAACTGAGAAAATGATTGGAAAAAATGAAGCGTCAAATGAAAAAAGTATTCATATTTCAGAGAATAGAGTCTTTACACTAAATTTTAAGTAAAGCTCTAAAAAAGAGGAATTCATTAATAGTTAGAGAAATGGTTTTGTCGTCTATACATATGTTTCAATTTTTACATAGAATTCAATAATAAATTAGAATATCTTTAGAGTTGAGGCAAATTATTGTTTCATTCAATCAATAGCTTTACCGGTCGTTAATCTAAACATGTTTTTAATAGATATAGTATTTAATAGAATTACCGCCAAATGTTTTCGTAATTTTGTTGGCTTTTGATAGAAGTATAAAAAAGGGTTTATTTTGCGGCAGCCGTTCCATAGTTTGAATTAAAGTTTTGGTTAGTTCGGGGCCGTTCTTGTCGGGGACGTTGAGGTCGACCTCTACTACCGCTAAAGTTGTTGTTCGATGTCTTTTCTCCCAAAGAGTTTCCAAAAGAGTTTCCATTGATATGGTTATCGTATTTCGGATTATAATTACCAAACATTTGGTTGTTTTGTCCATAATTTTGGCCTAAAATTGAAACTTATTATTAATAAACTATAAATGAGATCCAATTATTCAAACCTTTAGGATTTCGGGGACGACTACCAGATCCGTTCATATTCTTCTTGTTTGGGTCCGATCTATTGCGTGGATTACGATTCCTGTGTTCGTCATTGAAATTATTATGACTAGTGTTTGCATTCGTTTGTTTATCGGTTGCGCTCGAATTTATTTGGTTTCCATAACTCTGAGGGGCGATCATATCAGTGGCCACTTGTGTAGTGACAGTAGTCATGTCTTGGGATAGGAGTGGTGTAAGGGGTACAGTTGCCATAGTTACGGGAACGGGAACAAAACCAGTATTTGGGTTTGGGATATAAGCGTATGATTGGTTTGTAAAGGTTTGAGTCGGAATCGTAGATATTGAGGACGAGTTCTCAAAGTTTGTCGTCTTTTGCGGATTAATTGTGGTATTCGTTGAATCGGGAATCGAAGTAATAAACGATTCATTAGTTTGGAGACCGAACTGATATGAGAAATTACTGGGAACGGAGGCCACCACTGAGGAGACCGCCACAACGGCCGGGTCTTTGTCTACTAATGAGTTGGTCATAAAACTAATCCCTGAATTCGAGAATTGATTTTGGAGTTGAGTCAGATTCTGATTGAAGTCATTCGCAGGAATTGTTGGGAATTGTGTCGAACTCGAACTCTAAAAAGTAATAATAATTTAAATACTAATACTATTATCAAATGAAGAGTACATACATTTGTCGTATTATTTGTGGAGTTGTCTTTTGGAGTGAACTTTTTGGTCGAATTATCGGATTTGGCGGTCGGGACAACACTTGACTTATTAGTTGAGTTTGCAGTCGAAGTAATGTCAGGGATGGCCGGCGTTTCGTTTTTGAAATAATTCGTGCCTTTGATACTATCCATAAGGTCTTTGAGTTGTTGAAACGTGACTCCAGGCCAGGCCTCCCGAGACTTGCCGTCAGCCAATGCTATCAACTTTTCAGCCGTTGTTTCGATCTTATCGTCAGACACTTCAGTAGTCAGAGTGAAGAGTTGGTCCAAATGATTCAATTGGTCTTCAGATAGTTTCTAATTTAAAGACAATTAAAGCAAAGAGTCATTAAATGAATCCTTCATACAATGGCTCCATTCGTTCCTTTACTGAAATCTTGTCTGACTGTTGTCTCAAACTTTCCGAGAATGTCCTGGAATTTGATGATAGTCTTAAGCCGTTCGATCTCTTGTTGTTGTCTTTCGATTTGTTTGTCTAACATTTCTTTTTTCATTTGTTTCTTCTGTTGTTTTGTATTCTGTTTTGGGAGAAAGTATTGAGATTTGGGTCAAAATGGGGTCACATTTTGGAAAAGAGTGAAAAGTAAAGCCGTTTTGCGAAGAGTGGGCGCAAATGACAGCAATGATGCCATTCATCACAAATGGAAGTATACCTCAGTTAAGACTTCGGTTATCGACTTATTGAGATCTTTCATCAGATCAATCATTTCAATGACCTGATCCAACTTCTTTATAGCCTTCTGTTGTTCAGACTCTAACTTTTGTCCCTTCGCTGCCAATTGTTCCAACTCTTGGAGTCGGGACTAAAACATAACAAAAATACAATTAAATACTATTTTATGAAAAATAAGTTCAAATCATTTGTTGACAAAACACTGTTTTATTAATTAATTTAATCAAATTTTATTAACATTTTTAATGAATAAATAATTTCTAAACTAAAGTTTGATTCAAACGTAACGCCTTTTTATGCGATTTTAAAATGAAAACACATTTCTATGAATCACTTTTCAATGAAATTATGACAACAAAACCATTAATCGATTAAATAATCAAATATTTGACTAAATTAGAGATTAATCGACAAAATATGAAAACAAAGTTTAGAAGATATGCGACAATAAAAGAGACGGCAATAAAAGGGATATCTTTGGACACAAATGGCGTTCAATTGTTAGGGAAAACGTTTTCAGTGAAAACAAAATTAAATGCGAAACAAATTATAAAGAAATGTTGTCTTAAGACTTAAGTCATACCTTTCTTTTCTCCAAATTTCTGATCTTTTTGTCGACCAGATTTTGGACCAATTTTTGCGGCTCTTGAATGTCGTTCTGAGCGTTGCTTTTGTTGTCTTTGTTAGCGGTCGGCATAATTGCAATAATAATACAATTAAACGCTATTTGTATTGAATTCTCAATAAATGTGTTCTGAAAAGCGATTCACTCATAGACTCAATGCCTGCGAATATTGAGAGCAATAGTGAGACGGCGTTTGCGCACAACTCTTACCCCCCATTCAATCGTTCGCCAGTTTTTGTTCGCCCAAAATATGCCATAATTTGAATGATTGGTCGAATCATCACTTCTCTTGAGATGACCGCACGTAATGACACTCACTATCACTGATACCAAACACTGAGTCATTAAACACTATTTTCCCTTAAATTGAACTCAAATTATGATTCAATAGTTTTTAGAGAAACTTTCGAATCAATGTTTGAGTGAATAAAACTTAAAAATATTCTCAATTTCTTAGAATTTGAGAAATGTTTGAAACACTTCCTGTCTATTGTTTTACAAATAGTTGTCATAAAACTCAAAAACTTGTAATTCAATCGATTGACAAAAATATGATTTCTCTCTGAATCGAAGCCAAGTCAACACACATTCAGAGATCAAATTTAAAACTTTAAAAATATTCATAAATGAGTTAAAATGCGAACACAAATCATAACAATTTTAAAAGCGTTTGTATTTATTATTAATTTATTTATAATAAAAATAAGATTCAACAAAGAGAGCACATAATGTAATAATAATAATAATAACTTAAATATAATGATTATGTCGTGAAATATATATAATTTACAAATATTTTCACAAAAAAGACCATAAAATGATTGTGGATTTCAAATACAATTCGAGTCTATAATTACATTAAAGTTATATTAAATACAGAATATTCTTAACATTGATTACAATTCAATTCAAATATATTCCTAATACCAAAAAAATTACATAAAGTTTTACCAAATTATTTATAGATTTTGTAGATTTTATTTATATATTTATATTAAAACAACTAATTTTTCTAAATATCGACAAAACTTTTAAATAAACAAATTTTTTTCATTAATCAAAAAATGATTTGTATTTTTGAAAATTACTATAAAATCTTTCAATTTTTTCTGCAATAGTTTTGAATCATTTACTGAATTCTTAAGATTACATTTAGAGCTCAATAGAACTCAAGCTTTAGATTAATTTGAAATTTTGAACAAAATTTAGTCCAAATTATTTAAATTTAATCGAATTTTCTGATTAATAACTTATTCTTATTTAAAACTTTCAACAAATTCTATAAAATGATACAACTTTTAGTAAAACTTTGAGTTTGGGATCAATTAATTCAAAAACATTTCAATCAAAAAATATCTCAAAAGTTATAAAATATTTGAAAAATAAAAAACAAATTTATGTCGAAAAACAAAATTCTTTAAAAAAGTAATGAATTTGGAATAAATAGCAATAAATTATATTTTAATAAAATAAAAGATTTGGGAATAACTATTAAATAACTTTTTATATAACTCTTTGAGATAAGAATCGATTGTTTGTCATTCAATCCGCGTTCAATTTGAAAAATAAGTCATCATTTGTTTGATTACTTGAAATCGATAATAACTTTGCAATTATAATAAAAACATATCAGTTGTGCGTTAAGTGATTCGAATCACCACTACTTCAATGTAATGAAATGCCGATCAGAATGAAAAGGAGTCACGAAAACAGTGTTTTAGGCAACGAATCGCGTTTTATCTGTAATTAATTCGAAGTACAGATAAAACGAATCAAATTTTACCTAATCTTATCGCACGACAACCAAATCTCTTCCAATTCTTTGAACAGCTATTAATCGAAACCAAAACAAAATATTTAGAAAAATAAATAAAAATATTTTCATTTCAATACAAACCGTATTAATCCATTGGCTGTCCTGAAGACACAGTTCTAATATCACATGTGATTCTTTGCTGTCGTCGCCGCCTCTCATATTCTCGACCTAAAAGTATATAAAATATTAAAATTTTGTGTTTTAACTCAATTTGTTGTTTGTGTTTAGACTCACTTTTGTTTTACATTTACAGAAAAAGTTATATTTCTGGTGATGTAAATGAGAATATAATACAATTTTGTCGGCACAGGGATCACAGGCCGCGTACTTCGTTTGCTTCAGATCGACACCAATTTGAGGTTCGAGAGTCATTTGATTGTATGGCTCTCCACTAAATTGCATTATTTGTGTACTCCAATTGTCGTGACACAACTGCATTCAATTCACATATTTGTTAAAAAACATACATTTAATAGCATTTTGAAGACATACCCGACATCGAAGATCTCCGACATTATTCTGAGCGGTGACAGTGAAGAGTGGGTAAGTTTCGACGCACTTAACAATGTTAGCATCCCATTTGACCTTGCTAAAAAATCGAGATTTCTTTCGAGAACAGACGTCATCGATTGCCTGAACGTGAGATAAGAAGTATTCGTCTGTTTTGAGGAAAACATTTGGTATTTTAGAATTAATTGATTAAATAAAAGACAAACCATTTTCTTTAACGATTTCTAAAATGAAATTTGGATCCAATGCTTGACTTATTAACGTTTGAATAAATACTTCAAAGTTTTCCTGATTGTGGTATGAATTTGTAGATTGAGATGAATTCGATTTATTGCCGATCCTTTCTATTGTCGCCAAACCATTACTACTAATCATAAAATGACATTAAATTATTATTTACTGACAATTGTTTTAATCTATGCTTTACTTACAGAGCATTTGGATTGTTTTGAGTTAAACCTAACTTTTCGACAACAATTCGAGTTCGACTGCAACCCATTATCCTAACGTCAACACCGGTATATCTTTGTCGGACGGTTGGATTCCATGCAGAGTACTGTCAATAATAATTAATAATTAGAAACATTTAATAAAAACGTTACTCACAGATGAGGTATTAACATAGACAGTGATGTCGTCCTGTTCTGTTGGCTCAAACCTCTGAAGTAAACTTTTGCCTTCAATTCTCCAAATGACAGGTAAATTGTCCTGCGATTCATCCATCGAAACAACAAAATCTCCGGTTCTCATCAGTCCTTCTCTAATAGTGGAGGCCTTCTTATCCTGTGAACGTCTGCGCGGAGTATTAGTTCCGGCGCTTTGCATTCCAACGGACTGTTGGTTATTACTATTGCTGTTTGTTTGAGCGCTAAACGACACTGAATTGTTAATTGGAGTGTTTGTCGTCAGACAATTATTAACAGTTGTCGGACAAACAGGAGTCACAGGAATTGGACTCATTATGTGTTCAATGGCTACCGTCGAAACAACTGTAGTGGTTGTAGTTGTGGTGGTCGGAGATGTGACAGTCGTTGGACTCGTTTTAATATTTGGCGATTTCTTATTTGTTTGATTTGAATTCAATTTCTTATTGTTATTATTATTACTATTATTATTCTGTGGAGTAATTGAACCTAAATTAATAGCATTTAGTTTAGGAGTCTCTAAGTTTGGCTTTTGTTGAACTAAATTTTCATTGTTTTGATTCGGTTTTTCTTCAGTTTTTTCTTCAAAAATGTCTGTCAAAGAGGTATTCATAACAACACAATTAATACTATTTTCAATGGATTCGGTAGAACTCGTGGACAGAATTGGTTTTGAATTGTTTGACAAAACATTGTTTTTCTTAGAATTAGATTTCTTTATATTCATATTAATTGAAGGCGAAGTTATTTTCTCGAAGTCGGGCGCCGTTCGCTTTTTAACCGAATTGTCAGAATTGCTAGACTTCCGACTCTTCTTAATAGAATTACTATTTGGCGGACTATCGGGAAATTCGTATTCGTCGTATTGAGTGGTTTGCGATTCACTTCCAAATGAATTTATTTTGTTTTGTTTCCGTTTTTTATTATTTTTGATATCTTTTCGCGAATCCATTTCAATAATGTGGACATTGTTTGTGTTGATATTAGTGGAGGGCCTTCTCTTAAAGAACTTACTTTCATAGTTTTCGCGATCACCGGTTGTCGACTTCTTATTTGAAACATTTTCACCACTCATTAGTTTAGGAGTGTTTTGATTGACTTCATAAAAGTTACCCTTTTTTGAATCAAAAACCTCTTCATTGAAGTCAAAAGATTCCTGTTTTAGTTTTTTGTTTTTATTAGATTTCTGTCCGTTTAATGTATTGTTTTGTTTAACTTTGTTTTCATTCGATTCTTTTAATTTCTTTTTCTTCTTCTCTTTGACGGTATTATTATTTGTGATATTTGTCGGAGAGTTTATAAACGACATAAAGTTTTTAAGATATTCCGTGGGTTTCAAATTAGTATTTCCCTGAGAAGAGTTCATGTTTTGGTTTGCATTCGGGGATAAGTTTGCATTCGAGCGCTCAGAACACATATTTGACGACTGGTTTATCACAAGAGGAGACTGTGTTTCCATTTGAACATTTGAGGGCATATTTGGCGTTTGGGTTTCCATTGAAACACAATCTGTCGGTTCTGTGAGGAAACTGAATTCATCATCGATTGTGGGAAACGTCTGTTTCTCAGACACACTATTTGTTGTGGTTTGTGTCAACTGCTGAGACGCCATTGATATGACTGGCGCTTCAATCATCTGTTGATCCTGTGTTTGCACTGAAGGGAGGGATTCGTGTGGCAACTGTTGCATCAAATCGTGTTCCGATTGAGTTGAATGTGTAGTATGAGATGTTTGCGGTTGAGTTTGTGGTAAATGTGTCTGATATTGCATTTCATAACAAGAATTAGTATTAGAATGAGTGTCAGCACCGCCCGAATCATTAGTTATTACGCCGTGATTTGATTGTGATTCTTGTGGTGTTTGATTGTGGTGTGTCATCGGTTGAGGCATTAAATATGGGTTAGAGTTCTCGTAAGAGCTCTGGTATTGCTGTTGAGGAGCCACCGGTTGCTGATAATCATAACTAGTATACGCATTATTGGCGTCAACAGAAAGTCCAACATTATTGACATTATTGACATTATTGACACTATTCTTATTCTTATCCTTTTTCTTATTCTTTTTACTACTTTTACTCTTTTTCTTATTATTAAAGTTAGAGTCAATTTTGAGATTAGAAGAGTAGCCATTTGTGGCATCACTTTCAGAGAAATTAATTATTCCGGGAAAATCAATTTCTGAAGAAGTGAACACTGAGTTGAGAGTCGGTTCACTATTAAGTTTATTGTTTGAAAGGCTATCGTTTATAGTATTTACGCCAACCATTGAGGATAAACTACATGACTCTTGTTCTGAGTCATGAATGGCTGTAGTGGACATCATATAAGTGGATGGTCTTTGAGATACTACTGTCGAGTTGTTCTGAGCGCTATTCATAGCAGCGGCGGCGACCATACAGGAAGAGCTATTCGTTAGGATTGCATCCGATGTTTGGCTACCATTTGTCGCTATTTTTTGATTCGAATTAAAATTTGTTCCATAATTTGGAGCGAATGGAGTGCTTTGTGTCGGTGTTTGTGGCGTCAATTGGGAGTAATGCGCGACCTGTTGTTCCTCATGAGTTGTTGATGTTTGAGAATTAGATGACATAACATGAGGCTGACCCACACTCGATGGAGGGGTCGGATAACCGGGTGTTGGTGTTGGTGTTTGGGCACCCATAGATGGGAAGCCTTGTGGAGTGCCGTATGAGGAGAAGTCTTGCGTTGAAGACGGAACAGCTGCACCGGAGGCTGTAGTAGGGGTGCCCTGACTAGAATTTGATCGCTGAGGCTGTGGGTAAGGAGATTGAGGCAGGTTTGTGGCCGGACTGTTGTAACCAAAACTACAGGAAGAATCGTTTCCCTGTTGTGGATGTCCTCCCGCGTGATTACTCGCTGATGACGACGATCGCGACACCGACTGATTGCCGCTCATATTATTTGATATAACAGTATTGACACTATGGGCCGGACTCGAAGAATAATTAGCTGATGGTTGAGCACTGGTATTCATCATCGGTACCATACAGTTCGACAGTGGATATGTGCCGTTCATAGTATTCATAGCATTTATAGCGTTTATATTTCTTGAATTACAAGAATTGGTGACTGAACTTTGTTTTGAACCGCTTTGAAGGAGTGAATTGTTAAGAATTTCTCGACTCCGGACATCTGAATGGAAACCAACCGAAGGATAAGCACTTCTGACGCTAGAATTCGAAGGGAAGGCCGTCATCGCCTGTTGATTGCCTGTCGCTAAACCCGATGCATATCTTTGTGTTTGCATTGAAGAGTAGTCAGAACCCATTACTTGGGCGGCCGCTATTGAGGCGAACATATTTGATGTATACGACTCTGTTTGGTTGTGGCTATGGTTGTGGTGATTGTGTCCACTAAATTTTGAGCTCACATTTGAGTCAAGTAATTGGCCTCTTGTGGTGATGGCATGACTTGATTGGGTCGGAGGCAAAGACGACATATTGCGGAACGAATTCTCGTAACTCGACATCGCAGACGACGGCTTATGATGACTGTGAAAGTGATGGCCTTTTGCGCTCTCATTCGATGATTTGTTATGCGTTGAACTCGAATGAACTGAAGAATTATGAGAAGAATGTGAAGAGCTGTGAGAAGAATGAGATGAGTGGTGTCCACTTCCTAACGAATTTGAGCCGCTATTCATGACAGCATTGGCCGCTTCGTGCGGTAAAACACCAAACGGACCGCTCGTAGTATTAGTGGCCATAAGATTTGGATGATGTCTACTCCATGACTGCAGATGTGGAGGAAACAGTGAACCAGTGCTTAGCGCCTGATTTGTGTCTGCAGTCATTTGATTGATGTTTGTGGCACTCATTCCAGACATTGTCGAACAATAGGTGTTTCGCAAATTATTCATATCGTTATCCGATTTCTTCATGTGATTGAAAAAACCGGTTCCGACGGCAGCCGATGGTAAGTAAGAGGCCTTTGACTGAAACGGTGTCGACAAAACACTGGAATCATAGCTCGTGTGATGAAGGAATAGATTAGCGTTAAAGGAGGAGCTGTCGTGAGTCGGTGTCATATGTGAGGCCGCGTTCAGACCTTGTGATGGGAACGCCAGCCATGGATGCGGATGAGCTGCAGATGAGCCGTACGGACCAGTCATCGCCTGATTTGTGGCGGCATTTGCCGTCACCGCCGATACTCCGAGTCCAAAGTGGTCGTTGACATTGAGCTGATGACCACTTTGTCCGACATTAAGACCGGGCGCGACATTCATTTGATTTCCCGAAGCCCTGAGTCGGGAATAGTGCTGAGCTGTGGCGTTGTATGCAGCCTGTGCCCATGGGTCCATAGCTGACAACTGACCCCTTAGACACTATACCGGAGCCCACAATTAGCAAAATGTGTCAAATGATTATCACTCGGAATCAGTTCTTCATAATTGTTATCAAAAAGTCTTTGAAATAATTTGAAAAACATTTGTTTACATTCCGTTTGATTTGAAATTTCAATGAAATCTTGAAATCGTTTTCAAAATATTTTTAAGAATCAAATAATTGAATGAAATCCTGAAATAAAACAAACGAATGACAAACAATTAATTCATTTAAAAATCACTTAAAGGAAAAAATTGACAAAATATTAATAATTTTTTACCATTTTTTCCATTTAATTAACAATTAATTCATTAAATTAAGTGAAAAAGTTTGCAAACAATTAGAGCCAAAACAAAGTTTGCATTAATTGATGTTTTATGTAAAGTCTCACCAAATGTGTGGACATAATTAGACAAAAAGAGTGGTTTTTACCTCAAAATATCAAATTTGTTATTAATGTCAGACATTTTAATGGGCCGTCACTTCAAATGTTTTCCCCTCAGAGTCACAGCCATTAAAGTCTAGTGTTTTCAGTTCTCACCGCTCTCTCTATCTCTCTCTTTCTCTCTCCTTATATCTCTCTCTTACTCTGGCAATACCTTTCTTTCCTCTCTGCTTATGGCTCTCTCTCTCTCATAGCCTCTCTAATAGCTCTCTAATAGCTCTCATAGTGTGTCTCCCTCTCCATCTTCTCTTCAATCAAATGATTGTTTGGCTAAAAGCTCTCAATTATGGCATTAGTGGTATAACTGGTGGCGACATCTCTAACTATCTGTTGACTAATTGAAAACTAAATTAAATTCATTTTTTGTTAACTTTATATAAAATTTAATCAAAAATTCTCTTTAAAAGAATAATTTATTTTAAAACTTAATTAAATACTTTTGTTTTGTTTTTTCATAGTTTTGTTATAATATTTTTGAATTTATTTTTGTTTTTGTTGTGTTAGTCGTAATAAACGGAACTTAATTAATCTAAAATCTCTAATAATTATAACTTTTAATTACATTTAATTGAATTTTAAGAGAAATTTTATTTTATTAATTAAAATATGAGAAATAAATTGTTTGTTAGAGAAGAGGAAAGACTCGCTTTAAGTGGAAATTATAGTTCAGTAAACTATTGATGACTCAATTTGACTCAATTTGTAGTTTTCATCGCAAAACTAATAAAGTTTTCAACGAAAGACTGCAATAAAAGTAGTGCTGAAAAGTGCCTCAAAGAGTGTAAGAGATGGCGAACTCTTTTCTCCGCCAAAATTGTTGTCAAATTTTTATATAAGAATTTGAAATATTTGTCTAAATATATATGTTTTGATACATTTAATCGACTAATAAATGAAAAGTTGTGTCAATTGTTTTGAATTAATAGTTTTTTGAGTAATTGATAGAAGAGAATAACTAATATTAACTAATAGTAAATAATTAGTCAATTCATTGTTCACTTTTCAAAAAGTGGTGAAACGACTCAAACGGTTTGTTGTCTTACCATAAATTACGTTATTATCACTCATTTAGTTGTCTTTGAAAAGAGGTTTTGGGGAACAAAATATTGTTCTCATTATTTGAAAGCATTTATTTTTCGGTTATGTTTTCATTGAAAGCATTTCGATATCAAAAGCAAAACAAGAAATCAATTATCAAATATTTAAGTTAATTAAGTTTTAAGTTATTTAACGATTTGTTAACTTTATTTAATCAAATAATTAAATTAAACACATTTTTATTTACACTAAAACTATAGACGAAAGTCAGGATTGGGTGCGGTTTTAATCCATTCTTCGAGTATTCAATTATTTGATGGAAGGTTTGAACAAAACTTTTGATAATTTTTATTGAATTTAATTAAAATTTAATTATTATTTTGTATTGAATTTAAACAGAACTTCAAACCTATTATCAGATCCCATCGATCGCACACTTCTGTAGCCTTTTTCGCGATTGTCTTAATTTACCCGAATTTGATTATGAGGTCAGTTCCCGATTACCACTTCTTCTTAATTTTAATGCATTTCATCATAAATAGGACTTAGAATTCGCTTTTTTGTCGAAAATATCTTCAGATAATCCAGAATTGGGTTTAAACGAAAGTAACCTAATTTTAAGACTAATTTGCGCTCTTCTTAAGGGATATTTTGATACTCATATTAAGTAATTAATTAATATTTCTATTGATTTGTTTTAAACGAATTTATTTCTTTAAAGTCATACAAATTGGGAAAAGTATTTACAGAAATTGTTTAAAATCCAATGGATAGACATCGAAAAAAAGAGGTCACCATTTGTGGCCTTCGATGACAACGGACAAGAGATTACCATTGGTTTCGACGAATTAGCCCTAAGAACTAAAGTTGATATAATTCATACTCTTTGCGATTACCGACTCTTTGCTGACGATATTTCTCAACGAATTAATGACGTAAATGCAGACGACTATAGAGTAGAACCACTCGGAACTGATAGTAAAGGTTACATCTATTGGTACTTTTATGGCACTCGACTCTATAGAGAAAATCCGTCCGTCGCTCAGAATATTGAACAGAACTTTAAAAAATTTGATGATTTGGTACAGAAAAGGGCCGAAAATATTAGACGAAAGATTGAATTAGAAAAAGTGAGGGCCGAACAACTATTAAAAAAGGAAACACTCATTGAAGCCAAAAATCAGAAATCGGAACAGAAAAAGAGTAGAGCTCTTCCTCCCAAAGTATTGGGTTTTAGAACCGGACTTAGAGAGAGAAAGTCTGATATTTCTTCGGTACCAAACGGTGTCTGTGAGACTAAAACCGTTAATTCAAAGGTTTCTAAAAGTGATTCAAAAAATAAAAAATTGGAAAATATTGAAGACATTAAAGATTTAAAAGAAATTGAGATAAGTTTAGACGAAAGACGTGAGGGTTGGTCTCTGGTCTGTAGAACTGAAGAGGACTGGAAAGACTTAACCGATAGTTTATCTAAAAGTAAAAACAAATGTGAAATAGAATTACATAAACTTTTATCAAAGAATTTTGTGCCAAAAATCAGTGAAATTTTTGAGAACATAGAAAAAGATAAACAAAAAGTTGAACGACAAAAGTTGATTGAATTATTGCCCCGAAGATTATCCTCGAGAATTGAATTAAAGAAGATTCAGAAGGAAAAGGAAGAGTTAGAAGAACAGGAGGCCAACCGTCGCAAAGAAGAAGAGTTTGAGAAAAAGAATTTGGAATCAGACCGACAAAGAAGTGAACGAATAAAACAGGAGAGAGAACTTAGAGCTCAGAAAAGACTTCAATTGGTTGAAGAAAGAGCCGAACGGGCGCTCAAACGGGAAAGATTTGAATTAAACGGAATTACAGAAGAAGAAGAAGATTCGAATCCAAAAATGGAAACTAATAGTGATTTTGATTACATCACTGAAGAGTAAGTATTAAATCAATGATTGTTTTATATCGGGATTCAGGTGTTATCTTCAGATCAGTAAATGTTTTAAATGAACAATAAATTGATAAACATTTCTCTATTTCTCTCTCAATGGGCACTCATATGCTATGCGAGTGTCGTCTCAGCCAAACATATTAACGACATTCCAGTTCGAAAGACACAATTTTGTAAGTTAACTTTAGTTAACTGTTTTGGTGTTTTATATATTTCCCGAACAGTTTCTACTTAGTTCTGGCAAATGCTTTAATTGTCGCTTTAATTCGTTTCTTTTAAAAGTTAATTTTAAATTACAGACTTTCCAATAATGTCAACCCTCAAAACCCCCCAAACCCTCAAATGAGGTCAAATCACCGATAAGATCAACCAGTTTTTAAAACTAAGGCAATTGTCAAAAGTGACCATAAGGTCAATAAACCAATATTTATGAAACCAGAAAGGGTTGACCTTATCGGAAGTTGACTGTATTATTGATTGATTTCACTTTTATTTTAATTTTCAGATTTATTGAAGAAAAAGTCGATCCGACAACAAATATACAAACGTTTTATGAAGGACTCAAAAAAAGTATTAAAGACATTTGTTTAATACAATTGATATCAAATTATTATTATTTAATTAGTTATTAATGCGGTTAAGTCTAATCGTGACGCCTGGCCTTTCGCTGAACCGGTCGATGGCAGTAAGTTTCCGATGTATTATCAGGTGATTACAGAACCGATGGATTTGTCCAAAATTGCGAAGAAAATTGAATTAAAAGAATATCAAAAGTTTGACGAAATCGAGAATGACTTCAAATTAATGGTAAATAATTGCGAAACATTTAATGGACCCAAAAATGGTTATACATTAATGGCATACGGGGTTTGGCGCGCATTTAAAAAGGCTTCTCTTAAACATCTCGAAAAAGAATTGACTTACAACGAGAGCACAGCATTTATTTATCCTCAAAAAGTAAACAATAATACTATAAAATCTATGATTGAGGCAAAGAAAAAGAAAATGAAAAACAAAAGGAGTTCCACTTTTAAAGCATTGAATGTTTTGGCCGAAGCGGCAGAAAAGGCAGTTGAGGCAAATGATTCGAGAGTTACTCGAATTCCGTCCAATATTTCCTCTTCATGTGAGTCCTCTCAGAGTAATCTTTCAAATGAGTCGAGTGTTTGTACTCCTAAACAATGCATTACTAATGTGGACACTCCCATACAAATTCACGGCGATATGTGGGCTAACTTTCTATATAACGCTAACAATAATTCTGTCCCAAACATAACGTGTAGTACTACTCAAATGACACCAAATAATAGTTCTATTAATGAGAACTTAACGTTTAAATCTTTGGACGAATGGAGTAAAAGTATAAAACAGAGCGGAAATTATGTTGTTTTGCCCCAACACGCAGTTATCATAAGTTCCCCTCAATTTACTCAATGCACAAATGGATCCGTTGTCAAACCTCAAGTATCTTTAAAAGTGGTCTCATCTCTAAATCAAAACTCGAATTCGACCACAAATCTAAGTAATGGTTCGCCAACTTTTAAATCATCTGTTATTTCAAACAATGAAAACGCGAGAAAAGAATTAATTAATGCCGACTCAAAACGACTTGTCATCAAATTAAGTCGATGTGAGGCCCAACAGGGGTGGAGACCCGTCACTCTTATTACGAGTACTGCTCAGAATAATTTAAATAATGGCACAAATACTTCGCTATCAAATGGACAGACAATCACTACAACCGCTCAACAGTTTCAGGGACTTCGAAGTATTCCCACAAATTGTGTTCCCGTAAAGAAACGGCTAATTATTCAGGATTTCAATACACAAAACCTTTCCGAACAGAAGCCTTCAATACCTATGACTATGAACTCTATTACACAAAATTCTAATCCAAATTCACAATCATTTCAAATCACCGGTAAATCAATTTTTTCATTAATTATGTCTTTTATTGTTTAAACAATATTTCATTCAATAGGAATACAACGAAATCAAAACTCAAATTTGAAAGTATTTCATCTGAAAAAGTTAGAGCAGAGCCCAACTGTTTATCACTCAACTATTTCATCAACAGATGCCAAGAGTCCAAAGATTCCGAAACTAATACTCTTGCCTTTTGACAAGGTAATTGTTTTATTTATTTTTATATTCTTTTAATTCTAATTGCCTTAAATGATAGCAAACTCCTAACGGCAACAACTCTTCATAACATTCAACTGAATTAAGAGTAAATTCTCATAACTTTCTTAATATCAGATTTTTAAAAAAATACTGTTTTTAACTTATTATCCATTCTATAAATAAAAGACTTTCTTAAGAATATATTTTAAGCACAAATACGATTATTTTGTGATGTTTTAATATTTTTTTTTGTTTTAAAATTATTTCATTTTTAAATTAATAAAAACTAAATTCAAAATTTATTTTTCATTTATTTCTTTTTAAATAGAAATTAAAAGTAAAAACAAGTTTTAAATTATTGAAAATAAATATAATGTTATTTACAGTTTGAAACTCACTTTTGCTTAAAAGCATATTATAAATGACTTATTATTTAGAAATTTATTAATATTTTTAATTCGAGGAATGTTTAAGTGATGATCAGATGTTAAGAGGTTTTTCCTAATTCGATCTTCTTTTGAATGGCGCGAATCGAATGATAAACGAGTGAATCAATTATCGACGAAACGGTAAAAATACCACCGATTATAGCACAGACAGACGTCAAGAAATGAAGAAACGATTTGTTGATCTCAGAGTACTTAACCATCATTGGAGCGAATTCGTAGATGAAAAAGACTCCGGGCATTCCATTCTCAGAGAGTGCGTCCATTATTGGCTTTTTATGTCGCGTTACTGCGAACTGATTGGTTTGAAGGGTTTGTCCGTCAGGTTTTGCATAAAGTGTAGCCACTATTTTGATGTAGTATTGAAACATCATTGAACCCTCTTCTGCGATTTGAACGGTTCCGTCTAATGGATTAGTTTTGCCGGCAATTGTCCGCCCAAACGATAGACTCCTTATTTTATGGGTTAAATTGAATCGTTGGAAGTCATGTAAATTCATGTCGTGAACGTGAATGTGGTGTTTATTAAAGCTCTTTCCGGGTGCGATGTGAAGGTTTCCTCCGACGCGATTCACTTCAACATAACCGAAGACCTGACAGCCCTCTTTGTCAAAGTTGACAAGTTTTTCACTCATTCCTTCCCGTTTGCACTGAAGGATCTCTTCTAAGTTGTTGAGACCCCAACCCTTTTCACTGTATGCCTGACGCACTTCTTCACAAGAGTTACAACACTTTCTTCGGGCGGATTCAGCGCCGTAACAACTCTCACATCTATTTGGATCTAATGTAGTGGTAGAGGAAGGGGTTGTCATTTGTTTAAGAAACTCTTTTTTAGTGTCAATTGAATTATCCTTTTCTGGTTTTTCAATGGGTTCTCCCTTCAGATCAAGTCTTCGTTTGTAGACATTGTGTTCTATATTAATGTGTTGTTCACCCGAAACATCGATTGCATCGATAGCCAAGAATTGACACGAAATCTGAGGGAAAATAACATCCAAATTGATTCTGAGTTTATCCCCGCGCGAGACGTCTACTAATAATTCTTCTCTTAATTCAGGCGTTAAATAATAATTGAGTTCTGATATAAATAATACACTCATTAATAGACCGCTAATTATTGTCACTAAATGTCAGAAATAAATCAATAAAAATGAAAATTATTTAATATGTCTGCAGACAAGACATCACCTGTCGCTCCACCGAATGTCTTAATCCGAAAATCTTCTAAAACTTTGGGATAAGCATCAAATGAACGGATCCTTTCGCTGATAGTCTTTAACGACAATAAGTTTTGCATTTTTTAATTCAAGTTATAAATCGTTAATTAACTTATTTATAGTTAAACGAAAAGTTTTGATCAAAACACTGGACGTGTACTCAAACAATATTACATTCATTTCTATAAGCATTAGTTCATAAATCACGTGACCATACACTCTATCACACTCTATCTGTCACTGATTTGTCCAATTAACTGATCCCAACAACTTTTAATAATTTACTTAAAATTATATAAACCAATAAATTATATGATTTTACAATATTTACAAAATATATGCCAAATCTAATCCTCATTTTGAGTGTATTTACAAAATCCATAATTTCTTATGAAGTAATTCCTATTACAGTGAAAACGAATTGAAAATCCACTTACCGCAAATGAAAATCATCTAGGTTTAAAGAGACGCAAATGTAAT
>JAQFZM010001099.1:0-21051 GCA_034695785.1 Galumna obvia | reverse complement strand
CTCTCACTCTCTCTCTCTCTCTCTCTCTCTCTCTCTCTCGCATTGATTGAGTGAGTGTTCATCGAAAACTACTTAATTTCCGCTTCAGAAAGACATAGATATTCATTATGAAATGCGAACACAAATACCTTAAGTGAGACTACAAAGCAATGGAGAGGGAGAGAGGACTGAGAGAGAGAAAGAGCAGGACAGCAGGAAAAGCAGTCAACAAGTTTTTAGTGACCCCAAGAATAGCAATTGTTATGAAAATACTTCTATTAATGATTATATAATGGATATAATGGACGGTATATTATAATTGTGTTAACAATTTATAAAAACTTTATTTCCAGTCAATCATTTCAAGTGATTGTAAGTCATTTAAGTTCTTCTTTTGTTACTCCACTTTACGTTAAAATATAATCGAAGTTTGTTTTTATTGCAAGAATTGTTCGTTTGCTGTAACTCTAATTTGTAATTTAAAACATTTTTTGTAGTGAATAACGACTTTTTAATTGTTTGAAGTCATTTAGTAGTAGTTTTGAAGCTTCGTTTAAAGCAATTAATTTTCATTATTTTTGTGAAAAAAACAGTGAATGTTTTGAAAGTGAGTAAAATTCACAGAAAATTAATTGTCTCTAAAATACTGTTTAAAAGTTTTAGGGATCGAAAAATTAAATAATAAATAAGAGTTGAGTTTATGGCTAATGTTAGTTAACATCATAACTATTAGGAGTGGGGTATTATCTGTTGAAAAGTTTTTAGATCTTTCCCACCTGTCAGTGCTCTGAGAGTATAGTAAAGTTTAGAGAGTAGTATAGAGTAATAGTGATAGCGATGGGCGATAGTCATAGCGATGCAAATCACATAATTAACAAATAAAGATATATCTAATCTAAAAGTCGAGCAACAATTTCCTTTGCCCAGGGCAAAAAAACATTTAGCGAAACGCAAGTTAGCACAACGATTAGTGAAGCACCGGCTGGAGGAGGCACTACACACATATTCAATGGCAATAAGCGAGGTATTTATGTGAGAGCATATTCAACATTATAATAATTTCGCGGACTTTTCTTTCATGCAATTCACCACTTATTGAAAATAACGAATAAAACACTAAAAATCATACAATAATTGATCCTAAATATAGATTTGAGACTATTTTTTAACCATTTGTTGAGAGAATTGATGTTCGCCTCTAATAAAAGGAATTTATGTTATGTTATGAAATGTCAGTAAATGTTAGTAAATGTTTGTAAATGTTAGTAAATGTCAGTAAATATCAATTATTATAAGTGTTATGTTTATTGTTTTGAACGAAACTATTTTAGACTCAAATAAGTTATTTAAAATAACTCTCACATAACTCTTGCTTTGATTTTATGGAGTTTTCAACTCATCACAAATGTTTTTAATAATTTAAACGTTTTAAGTTGTAATAACCAAGGTTCTTTCAATTAGTTAATAAAACCCAAAAATTATTTATTTTTCGTTTATATTTAATATTTTTTAAGATTAGTTTTTCAAAAAATCGATATTTATTTTACATATATATTGCGATAGTTTTATAAAAATGATTTCCGAAAAAAGTTTGATTTGTTGGTTATCCCTAAATATGAGACAATGTTTTCAGTAATAACAGTATTTGAGTGGCGTTTGTGTTATAGACTGTAAAATTGACTTTTTTGGCCGATTGGGACACAGAAGGAGAAAATTATTGGTCTCTCGGAAGGAGCAGACAAACGGAGGAACAGACAGACAAAGACACTGCACTCCAAATATCTATTCTATGGTTTAAATTATAAACTGTTGGCTGCAATTATAAGAGTACGGCTCACGCAAACATCGGCGCCAATTTAGATCAAATGGTGACGTTTATTAAAGCTCTCCACTTCTCCGAAGGGCTCATTTGTGCACTTTTAGAAAAGCGAGCCCTCAGTCGCCCCTTTGGTCGCCACAAAAATCAAATACTTCTTATTCAACAAATTTCTATATTTTTTTGTTGTTTTGACTTTTGATTAGTTTTAATGTTATTATGAATTCGTCAGTAAAACGAAGGTCGGGTCAGATCTAAACATTTGAACAAAACTACTAAACATAAGGCAAACAGTAGTGAGAGTCGGCTGTTATCCAGCAACAAGTTTTAGTGTTATAATTGACAACATTGGCTTATATTAAGGTCCTTTAAGAAGCAATTAAAATGATTAATCATTATTTGACTTTTGAAAACAGCTCTGGAGAAGAGATAAACTAATAATTGCTAAGAACTTATTATTCTTATTATTAGCTTCTATTGAAACACCCTTTCCAAGTGATTGGACAGCACAAGAAGAGCCAAAAATTTTCAATCAGACTCTTTTGATATACAGACTATTGGATAGAGTGTTAGCTCATAGACTTCTGATGGATTGGAAAAAGCTTTCAATCAAAACACAATTTGTGGTAACATTAGTCCTGTTTTGGCTCGTTTTGGACTCTATTCTCTTTGGCTATAAGCGGCTTATTCTGTGCTTCAGCCGTATAGGCACCGGCTATGTCTTTAGGTCCTGGCATTGAAGTTGGCATCGGCACCAGAAGAATATTTTGGATCTATTACAAAATAATATTTCATAATTATGCCTTGTTCACACGCATCTGACACCAACTATGATCGACAACAATAAATTACTGCTCACTTATATTTACAATACATTACAATACTATTTACTCCATTACACGCAATACTCAAATCCAACTCAACTAATACACAGCCGTCTGATACCCAGGCAATAGAGGCAATACAGGCAATACAGGTAAATAGTCTTGAAATAGTAGCCACAGTAGTACTGCCTTACATGTAATCAGAAATCAAGTGCTATTTGTTGCGATCCATTGCGGTATTTGTTGTGACTCCAATTCTGCAACAAATTGGACAGAAAAACAAAGTATAAAATGTTTAAGAGCCTATTTAAGCCATACAATTGAACCTATTCTGGAGGCCTATTCCTGCAAAATATCAAAACTAAGGGCTCTTATTGTTTCACGCGATCAAAATTTATACCTTTCCTAAGGAATAACACATTAGTTGAATGAATAAGTTTGCAATTATTCGAATCCATTATTTTTCGTTATAAAATAGTAGTCATTATTAGAGTGTTTTGTCTGCAATTATTTGTGATTATTCTCTCCATTCATTCCAATTGAATATTATTTGATTGCAATTCATTTTCTGATCAAATTTCAAGACTTCTTTTATTCTTAAATTTCTTTTGTGAACAAATAAATTGAATGCTTAGAAACTGTGCGAAAAACAGACATTAAATCATTGAAATTGTTTTGAATTTTTGGTGAGAAAAATGAGTTTCCATCTAAACCTGGTATTAAATATCGCATTGAAATATTTGCAAAAAATAATAGAGAATTCAATTTGCATGAAATGAGAATATGTTTCGTTTGAAAAACATTTATTAAATGACCTGATTTTGCAAATAATAACTAAATACTTGTCAACTAATTCTAATCTTGTAATTTTACAAAAGAAACAGACAATGGATGTGATGATTGGCATATCATGTTCTCAAAGCAATAAATAATTTCACGTCAGATATAATATGTGTTTTAAATTATAACTCACAACAAATATTCACTCTTTTGTCAGATTTGTTGAGTTAAAGTCGTTTTTCAGAAAACAAGAAAAAATTCCCGTTTTTTTTCATTTTGTAAATTTTGCGAATCGATAGACACAATCAGTTATATTAAGTTATCTGTTATTATAAAACTTATCCATTTATTTAGTGGGAAAAACAACTAAATAGTAATTATATTTTTGTTGAATACAACACAAAACAACTGTTGATTTCTCACAAACTGATGAATTGCTGTCGTAATAAAGCATAACATTTCTGATTCATTACTTAAATGTGTTAAAAGTGTGTCAAACAAATCGTAATATATTTTCCGACTTCTTTGCTGTCAATTTGTATACTTTACTCAATAATCTCTTATAATACAAATATTCATTCAAATCATTGAATCAAAAAATTAATTCTAAAATTCAAACTATCCTTTCATTAATGGTTTCCTAATTTAATTAAATTGAAATGATTTCTGGTCTGAAAAGTTTGTCAATATTTGGGAATTGAATTTATGCGACACTCCATAGAAAATGACATTTTTATTTAATAGACAATTTGTAAATCCCTTGATTTTGATCGCAATCAGTGCTAATTCAGTTAATAATCGAGTTTTCAAACAAATTGTGTGAATAAAGCATTAAATTCATGAATTAAGAAAAGATATTAAACTCAACGAAATGATTCATTAAGTATTAAATGAGCTCTAATTTTATGGGAATTTACTTTCCCTGAAGTGATTAATTTTAACATTTTTATCGCTTTATTAAAGAAGACATAAATCATCGGAAAATGTTATGATTTTAAAAATATGTTATTTTGTTTTCATTAAATAATAAATAAGTAAACGATTGTATAAAAAGTTAATGAATTAAATGTGAAAAACATTAATTGATTTTAAATTTAATGTTCGTTTGCCAACAAAAGTAAGATTTTATGCTTTTTTGGCAAATGAGCGGCGATTCTGTGTTTCCCTACAATTAGTTTAGAACCGAATCAAAAGAAAAGAAGAAAAATAAAACGAAAATACAATAAAAACTGGTTGTGTTTACGGCAATAATTCTCGTTTTTGTCGATTCCTAATCGACTTTTCAAAGTTGACTTAATTGATCACTTCTTAAAAATAGTTTTCCTGCCCTCCAAACCACAGATCGGTAGGGCGTGAGAGCATCGATTACTACTGCATTTAACACTAAAACACTAAACACTAAAGCATTACTATCTTTGAGCTCAAACGGCACAAACAGTTCACAATATTCTGTTGGAGAGCGACAGCTGGCAAATGAACGCTCAGCACAATAGGCATAAACTATTCTTTAAACTAAACTTTCACTTTTCTTCTATTTCTCTAAAAATTTGTGTTAAAAACTTCAGCCTTTTTCAAAGTATGAGCTCTTTAGGTATGACTTTAGAGACTCATAAGCAGGGATGGCTAAAGGGGGTATTCCAAAATAACGTCTATGACGAAAAATTCTGAAAATACCCTACCTCAACCCAAAAGTCAGATGACCCCTAAAATAAGAGGAACAAATCGACAAAAATTGTCCAAAAAATTAGAGAAAATTAAGTAAAGTTATAATTTTGAAGAAAAATTAATAAAAAAATTTAATAAATAACACAAAATTTAATAAAAAATTAAAAAACATCAAAATTATAGTTTTTAAGTAAAATCTTTGGTGAAAACATTTTTGTTTAAATTTAGAAAAATAAGGTTTTTGTCAAAAATTCTTAGTTTTTTGCATTAATTTTGATAAAATAAGATAGAATATGACTAAATTTATTAGAATACAAGAGAAAAGCTTCAAAATGAAAGTGTTTATGTGTTTTTTAGGCAATTTTAGAGTTTGTCAAAATACCTCCATAATACCCCCTGAGCCCGGAGCAAAATACCCTCCCATGATACCCTTGGACCAGCTCCTTTAGCCATCCCTGCTCATAAAATATACAATTAAAGGCTCACAAAATCAAATCTATTATTAGTAGTGAAGCAAAAGTATGTTTAGTCGGAGTAATAAAGCAATAATAGAGACCCAAACAATTACAGGTTTGGATGTCATATAATGTTTTATTGTGTGCCAAACGAAGCACAGGTTTAAACTTTAAATAGTTTTTGAAGAGTCGGTCCTAATTCAAAGTCAAACTAATTTGAAAACGTTTTCAACTTTAGAGAGAAATACAATTAAAAATTACGCCGTTTTTTAACTTTCTTTAAATGCAATTCTCTCTAAAGAATCGGTTTTTAAATACTTTTTGTTGGGCTATTAGTCAGTGATAATACCGTCGCACAGCATGAGGTGCGGCCCAAACATCGCTGTTGAGAGACCTTCATATGAGTCACAGTTATGTAGTGATCGGTCCTTTTCTAATGGGGTGTAGAGTTGTAATTGAACTTCAAATGAGTGGTGTCTGACTTTTGGATGAAATCTTCCAAAATTAATGACTCGATTCCACACCTGTGCTCTGTTTATACTGTTTTCCAAAGTATACAATCGTTTAATCAAAATAATGATGGAATCAATAACTTTAAAAGATTTAAAGCAATCAATCGAAGGATTTTTCATTTTCTTATCGTTAAGAATACAATTGAAGTGAACTTTTTTTTATGAAATTCTCTTTCAAATACTTGTCTTCAAGTCTTTGAAATCTTATTTTTCAATTTAATTGTTTTGTCGGTTACAACGTTTGGCAATGAAATCAAATTCTCTGTTAATTATGTTTATTAGACTCAAAATTAATTAAATCTGAAAACAATTAACAAATGAATACAAAAAGAGAAGTAAAGAGAAGGGAATAAAAAATATGAATTTGACTTTTCTTTGATTATAAAGTTTTGTTGATTCGCCGAAAAAATACTGTCAAGAATTAGACCTGTAATTCAAAAGGCAGTCAAACGAAACGGATCGCCAAAAAAGAGTCAATTTTCTCGTATTTCAGTTAAATAACATCCATTATATCCATGTATTGAAGTTTGCATTCCATGAGTTTATACAACACTTGAGAAGAATGAATAAAAAATTATATCAAAAATGTTTTCGATTCCCATTTATTAGCGTAGAATTCATACAATTGTAATCAGCCATCAATTCTCAACACTATTATTAGAGGACAAGTGGTGAGCACTGCTCTATAGAATGATTGGATACCAATTCTTCCGATTCTGTAATTCAATTTGGAGTCTAAAAAATTATTTGTTACCATTTTTTCGTTCCCTTCGATCATAACTTTTATATTATTATATTTGATTCACATTTTAATAAATTCTGATCGACTGAAGTCACGGACGCTTAACAGAGAAAAAGTGAATTTCGTAAAAAGTGGTCCCAATTTCATTGTGTTCTCAATTTTTCTCAGAATTTTTTACAGAAGATTTAAAGAACGAAACGAAAAGAAATTACTAATTTCACAAATGACTGCTCACAAACACACCAACAGTAGTCCCTTCAGAGTAATTGCTTTCCATCTCATTCTCAATATTTTTATTCTCAAACACAACAAATACATTGAAGTTTGTATTAAAATTAAATGTTATGTTTCTCTCTCTTAAGATATTATCGCACAAACTATTCATAATTATTAACTTTTTTTTTGTTGCTTTAGATGTATTGCGAGTCATAGCTGTTTGTCAGAGAGAGTCAAAGAAGAGGCAAATATAATATAATATAATATTAATAATAATTAGTGGCCCCGAGATTGCATTGGTTTGGATCGCGTGATGAAAACTAATACTATTCTGAGAAAAATTCTCTCTATTTTGCAAAAGTGAAAACTATTAAATATAAATGTATTTTCATTTTTCAAAAAGACTTCATATCTCAACCAATTTCTCTTTGAAGAGAATAGTCCTGAGGCTCAGAATAAGTTTTGCCAATTATTATCTCAAAGATAGGATAGCGATCAGAGACAGTCGATCAGTGGACAAATCGGAGCCAATTGAACACAACTTATCTCTCTCTCTCTCTCTCTCTCTCTCTCTCTCTCTCTCTCTCTCTCTCACTCCATATTCCGGTTTGGGGGCGAAAAGTGCAAAGGAATGAGAAAAAGCATTTTTACAAAAACTATAATTGTCTTCAATGGATGAACAAAAAGGAAAAAAAGGGAATTTCGTGCTCTGATGTCACTCCAATCCAATCCAATCCAATATATAGGACCGCTTCGGATGAATTCGATATAATTTTAAACTAAATATAAGCAAAAAGTTATGAATAGATTGTAAGTTAGGTTTGCATTCGATGTCATTCATTGATGGCATTCATGACCGGACAGACAGACTTCAGTTTTACGGTTCTGTTGGCACTTATATTCACTAAAAACAATCATTTATATTGAGTTGCATTTCGACACTTCTTTTCTCATAATTCTTTGTTTAGTATAAAATTCTTTTCAATAATGTTTTAAACGATATTTTTTTATTTATTTAACTCAAAAAAGTCTAAACAATCGATTCTTTGTTTGCAATTTTCAATTGAATTTCACAAAACAATTTCAATATTTTCAATGAGAGTATTGTCACCAATGAATGAATGAAATAAAAAAGCATTCAATGACTCACTATTTCCAGAAATTCAATAAAGTTTATATTAATAATTGAGCTAAATTGAACTATTTAGTTTTTAAATTACCTCTAAAACATTTTTTTAGATTAAAATTATGTTGAAAATTAATGTCATGATCAACTTGTTTCTTAATTGACCAAAATTTCCCATGATAATCATAGTTTAATATAAATATAATTATGTTATGAGAGTTATAACATCTTTGAAATAAAAATCAAATGAAGTATAAAATCTTAATTTTGTTTAATTGCTTTTAATAGTAATTAATTCAAATTAGTTAATGAATCAATAATTGAATTACCGGAACCCTTTCCTAATCAATTAACACTCAAATTAATTGCTATTCCTTAAGGTTTTTGTTTAATGTCTTAATATTAGTGAAAGAAAAACTAATTTATAAAATTTTGGAGAGAATTCAAACGAATTCATTTCATTTCGTTAATTATGTGATGAGAGATCGCTATTACGGACGGCATTAGCTTTTATTGAGGCCTTAATTCATATAATTTCCGCATTAAATTATATTTAAAACAATTATTGTTTAGCACTGAATAGAGACAACGAAAAGCTTTTATGTCTAGACCTAAATGCTAGTTTAAATTATGAACAAGGATACTTATTTTATAACAATGATTTTAGCGTCAAATTATGGCTAATTATAAAATGTGAGCACAAATGTTGTGAAGAGTCATTTGATTGGCCGACCCGTAAAATAGCGTTTGTTCTGTTCCGTAGAGTATAATATCGAGCGCTTGACTCTAATAATGTTTGTATTCTGTGCCGATTGGATGACCAGTCGGTGGGAAACAATGACAAATAGTATGGCAGTCGTGGAATGGCGTGGGATAGCGTTCACATTAAGCCACAAAAAACAGGTAATTCAGTCCACATTTGAGTAATAAGTAATCCAATCGATTCAGTGATGCATTTATGAGCTGAGACTGAATTGCCAACATTGGAAGCACTGCCTCATCTCAAGCTCATCATAAGTTGGAGGACCAGCCATTGCAATGATAACCAATTGAGTGTGACATAATTTAAACAGATATTATGATCATATGATCTTGTAATTGACAGCACATTACCCATCACATTGAAAAAGTACATAACCATAGTTATGCTGAGCTCTGTTCAACTCCCAAGTGATCATACGATTGAAGAATTAAATATTTTTTGTGACCATTTTTTGTGTCTAATGTGAGAAATTTGTTCCCAATTATAGATCTCTTTTGGATTATTCTTTCGATTTGTGTTCCCATAAGAAAACTGTTTACAGGAAATCATTGTCTCATTTTATTTATACCGAATAATGGATATAAAAGTCATATAATTGACATTTTTTTCTATTAAATCTTGAATTCATAATAAATGCAATAAAGTGTAGTCAAAGACAATTTCTAAACAATTTTTTGGCGAAACCCTAAACCAAAACTTGATTACAGACGACTCGCATCTGAGAGTCAATAAATTATTCTTTTCTTAAAAATAGTCTATAATTTAGTCACAAACTTGAGTTTCGACAAAAAATGAGTCTTCATTTTAATCATTGTATTCATCACAAGTTAGTAAACAATAGAATTGAAAATTTATTTCAAAATAAATTCATAATAAAAACTTAAGTTTAAATAATTTTAAATTAAATTTCTTTAATAAAAAGAAGTCATTTATTAATTTAGTTATAATGTGTGAAAACCAACACATGATATGCAATAATAATTGTATCAAAACTCTTTATTAAAATTTATTTATACACTTTTTTCCCATAATTTGAAGCAATGAATTATATTAAAATTCTTTTACATTTCAAGTGTAGGAAATGAATGGCGTTAAAAGTGTTAATTTTATTACATAATTGTTGCTTGATGTAATAACAATTGTGATCTCAAACTATATTTTCAAAGGTTAAAATAACATATGATTTATTGCTTTTTTAGAAAAAAGTGTCGAATCATATTCTTTAGATAAGATTACTAATTTCTTGATGATTTTGGAACTTGATCATCTGATTTTGTAGAAGTAGGCTAGCAAAAATAAAACTTAATACCTTTAATCTGAGTTGCGTGATCTAGGTTTATTTTGTAGTTGGATCAAAAAAATAAATGATACATTCTTATCAAAGTAGATTTAAAAGTGATTTGACCTAGTGCAATTTCCAATGATTCGAAATTTGAATAAATGATAATTTTATGGAAAGAGTAAAATAAAACTGAATGGTTTGTTCTGCTCGAGGAAAGAGAGAGAAATTGAAGTAAACAAACTATTTATTGTGAGAGACATCAAGTTTTAGAAAATTTTCAATTTTCTGTTTTCCTCTCTTAGTTTCAAATGGATTTCATATTCGCTTATATTGTAATTTGAAGCGAATTATTTCATATATAATAATAATAATTAAATTATGGCAACAGTTAAGTATAGTCTCCACTATTTTTTCCTTTAAAACTTTAGGCACAGCATATAATTATATTTGAAGTCTTGAAACTGGAGTCTAAATTGTTGACCAGTTGTCCGAAAATTATTACTTCACTCATTGAATCTCAAACTTAAACTTAAAGAGAAAGACTTCTAAAACTGTGAAATCGCTATTTTGTCTATTCTTAACGTTTTGTTTGATTTTTCACTTTAGGTTTCCCTCAATTTAGTCGAACCTCTCATTCAAAAAGAAATTTGTTTTGAAAATTAGTAAAATTAAAAATTGTAATTAACGTTAGCCGGGAAAACATGACTTTGCAATAATTACATTCATTTTGCAATATATTAATAGATTTTACAAAATTATATGAATTATTTCTAAACAGAAATTGGGTTTAATTTCATTCAGCTTTTAATCAAAAGTCGTCTCAATTTTGTTTCAATTGTGTGACTTTTTTTTGACAAATTGTTTTTTAAATATAAGTTTTAAATAATTTGCATTAAATAGCGTTAAATATTTTATATATTTTTTCCATAAATTCATCATTTTTTGTGTGAATTTAAATGAATGAATTTAAAAACTTTTTTTTTCTATGCATTGATTAATATAATGACTCTTAATTTGAACGACAAGTATATCCTCTTTAGAGACAAATAACAACTTATTTATTATTTACATGAAATCAATATTAGATGAGTCCAAATACTCATTATCATGCACAGTTTTTTTGTTTCGCAACTCATTTTTAGTTATAAAATTTAGTTTATTATTAATGTTGTAGTCTTACTATCTCCAAAATCACCTATTATAGTTGCCCTCAACTTATCTCACACATAGAGAATATATGGATGACTTTGGGGTTAAAAGAATTGAACTCATTTTGAAGATTTAGTACTTATTAAGTAAAACCAACTGACAAATCCTTGAGTGTTTTCTTTATACTGTTAGGGCTGGAATCCCTGCCCTGTTTTAAGTATTATTATTTAAACAGAAATTTATTATGATTTATAAATTTGTTTTAACATTATTTACTTTATTTAAATAACAATAAGTATTTATTTATTTAATTTCATAACTAATTTTTTCAATTTTTAGTTTCATATATTAAATTAACTGAATTTACCTTGCTTAGATTCCAGCCCTAACAGTATAAAGCAAAACACCCAAAGATTTTTCAGTTGGTTTTACTTAATTTAGTAATTCTATTCTATAAGATAGTAAAATTGAATCACTTTAATGAACCTGCAATAATTTTAATTGAAGTAGTTTTGAGTATTTCGTTAATACTTTTAATTAAAAAGTTTTAACTTAAAAGTAATGAATGTTTACTAAAATAGTTAATTTTACGGACTTTTGTTGATTAAATTAAAATGAGTTAATTTTGTTGAATTTCTGAATTAATTTTAATTACATATAATTTAATATTTTAATGTTAATTTGTTATATTTTAATTCAATCTTATGATTTAAGATATATTTTATGATATACATGTATATATATTTAAGATATATTCATATTTTTTACTTTTTAATTATTAATTTTTATAATTTTTGTTTAAATTTTCTAAAAATATATTTGTTTTTTTAAATATAATAATTGATATTTAAATAAGTTTTAAAACAAAATTTAAATTTAAATCTAATTTTTAAAACTTGTTAGGAATCAATTTAATATATTAATTTCAATACATTTTTGTTCACACTTTTAGTTTTAAATCAAGCCTGATCATTTAGCCAATTCTTTAGCCAAATAAATGTGACAAGTCTCTTTATATGCTCTGTGACATGAGCCAGCATATTAAAACTATCCATATACAGCATTAATTCAATGAGTAAAGAATGTAAAGTTTATTTACTAGCTAAATATTTATCAAATATAAAGTGAACTTTATTTTAATAATTTAATATAATACTCTTAAAAAGAGCTTGATCTTGATAAAAAACATGAAATAGTTTATATGAATTTAACTCATTTAATTCAGCAAGTATAACAAATTATTTCACCCTCTTTGACTAAATCTTTTGACTATTTTGGGTTAAAATTATTGATAATTTCTTAATATTACGTCATTTAAAAGGGATCTTAATTTTGAAATTTTGTTAAAATTATACCATACTTAAAATAATTGCATGTTCATTCTATATTAAGACATAAATTTAATTACAATATTTTGTTAAATGAATGTCAGTTTTATTATAGAATAACTTTAAGTTTAAAATATTTATTAATTTCATATAATTTAAAAGTAATGTATTTTCTATTTTCTAAATTAAAATAAAATGAATAATTTCTGTTAAAAGGTTTCAATGAAAAGTAAACAGCTTTATAATGTATGAGCACATCTCATTGATTGAATGACTGGATGAAACTATAAAAACATTAAAATGGAGGTCAGTTTATAGATTCATTGTTAATTATGTAATAAATTGATTCAAATTTGTTTATAAAATTTTTTATTTCTCGATTTAAACAATATTTTTTGCTAATTATATGTCTTATTATATATTTTGAGTGAAATTCTGTGGGAAACCTCCCAATCAATACTAAAATTAATATCAACTCTAATTGAAATTCTTTGCTGTCTATCATTCATTTATTAAATGAGATTTTGTTTCATTTAATTAACGGTTTATCTCAATATATTAATAATAAACCATAATAAGTGTATAAAATATCATTGAGAAAATTGACATTGCTTAATTTGACTCTAAATTAAAGTTAAAACTGAAAAGTTATGACATTTTATCGATAATATGCACTAAAATTATAAAATCGATTGAGTACTGGTCTTTTGAGACTCGATTTGAGGCAAATCCTGAAACTTAATTTGAGCCAATAATTGGTTTTTTATTCTTAAATATGATTTTCGTTTGGTTTTTACCCAGATTTACATCATTTTTATAGAGAGTTCACTCATTCATACGTTAAAACTAATATTTTGTTTTTTATTTAAAAAATTGAATTTTGAGTGAATTTCTATAAATTTTATTAAATATATTCAAGAATTTCCTTAATTTAACCTTAATTTACATAACTTTGTTATTCATTATTATCAGTTATAATCAAGAGAAGTTTTCTGAAATAGAAACAAAATATCCCATAAAATTTAAACATTATATGTATATTTATGGACAAACCCTGTTGATGTTATAATCAAAAATACCCCCTAACACTCCTTTAGAGTCATGTTCTCCCTTGGTCATCCCTGATTATTATCGATTAATAATCAATGATTATTATAAAAACTGATTAAGTATTGATGTTTTATTTAATTGATATCAGAATTATTGTTACCATAATTTTATTGAACGCAATAAATGCAGAGAAAAGTGTATAGAAAATTATAAACTTATTTCACTATTTGCTAATCACTTATTCATTCATTCATTCATTCATTTTTATTAATATTTTGTCGGATGAGCTCTAATCTGATATGAGTTTAATAAAATTAAATAATTAAATATTTTAAGTAATAGAAACTAAAAAAATAATTAAAAAATTGCCGTTAATTTCTAAGACAATAATAATAACTCGATTCACAGCAAAGACTACTTGAGATTCACTCAAAGAATAATAAGAGGAAAAACACTTTATTCTTATGAATTTAAGTATAAATCTGTATAATATTCTGTAAAAATGTTAATATTATTAGTTATTTATATTATATTATTTGGCCATTTTAAAGGTAAGTAAGGAATTTTGCTTAATGTTTTTATCAAAATGTGACATGAACACAAATTGAGAATTGAGAGAACCCTATAAGAAAAGTTGCAGGTTTCTATTAATCAAATTTGTAGACTATATTATCGTTTGTTTTATAATTTTGATGACTTTTGAGACTATAAATGGATAATAAATAGAGATTTTTGTCGTTTTTATCCTAACATTTGATTATTTGTTGAAATCATTTCAAATTCAGTCGAATATAAAATTCATTTTAAAAATTTGAATATAAATGAAATTCTGAGAAGCGATGGACTCAGAGACCATTCAATTGATTTAGTTTTGGGAAAATTCATACGAAAATCTGAAAACTCTATTATTCGTAATAATAATAATTTGCGATTCGATTACAAAACTTTATTTTTTAAAAATAATTGAATTCATAAATTTAGAGTTCATTGAATTTTAATTTTAGAAAATCAATTGAAGCGAATCACAGAACCCTCCGTCCAGTTTTAAGTTGACTCCAGTGGCAAACGATGCGTCATCTGATGCCAAATAAGCGATCGCTTTGGCCACATCTTCGGGCTCTCCCGGTCTTCTCAAAGGATAGGCTTCGCTCACTTTTGACCACATTTTTTCGATCTCTTCCTTTTTCATTCCAAAGTTCTCATAAACAGGAGTTTTGACCTGAGCCGGGCTTTCATTCCAAATACAAATTTGTATAAATATAATATACAAATATTGGAAAAACTTACTTAACACTATTGACTCGAACACCTTTTGGTCCCAAATCATATGCCAGACAACGGGTAAACATATCGACACCACTTTTAGCGATACAGTGAGCCATTGAACCGCTTAACTGTTGTCAAGATTATCAAAATTAAAATAATATTTGAGTTAATGATGTTATTAATCACTGGTTTCAATGATGAAATACTCGACACATTTACAATCGATCCCTTTGACCGAATCAGATGCGGAACTATTCATTAAAATTTGTTGAATTAGGACTCAAATAATTGGATCAGTTATATGTTAATCAAATGCAATAAATGTATGCAAACCGGCGTAATGTGTCAGTTGAATGGTATTTCTTAAATTGGTTTTCATTACCTGAAATCAAATATTTATTAGATTAAAGTTACGAATCAGTAATTCTTTAATGTTTTAATTATTGTTTAATGTATTAATGCGTAACAGACTTTGTCATAGACATGGAGGGCATCATCCGATTCAATATCACTGTTGGAGTCAAAGACAGCGGCGTTGTTAACTAAAACATCTAAACGACTAAACTTATTAATCACTGAATCGATCAAATTCTTTGCATCCGATTCGTTATCCAAATCCGCTCTGACTTCGAGTGCCTTTTCATGAGTTTAAAAATTAAAATAAATTTTATAAAAAACGATAAAATCAGTTGCAATGGGTCTGTGATTAATGAGAATATTTTGGGTTTAATTCACATTTAATTCATGTCCTAATGTTAGGGAAAGGAATAAAAAGTTATGCAAATATTAATATAATTGAATTCAATTGAATAATAGCTGAGCGCATGATTTGCATCATTTGCTTCACTTTTTATTTGGAGGAAAAGAGATATTAATTTAAATATAAGACCGGAAAACATGAATTAGTTCTCTCGGAGTTCACATCGAGAGCTACGGAAAACTATAATAGAGAGCTATTATAGGACCAGAACTTTGCCTTTTCTTTTGCTTTGAAATCCTATCGATTAAGTCTAACAATATTTCAGAACATTTAGTACTGACTTTTAAGCCAAGACTAGAATTTTGATCGCATTTTAGAGCACTGGAGTGCAATCTGTCGGTATTCCTTCCAGTGACCACCACTTGTGCTCCCAATTTGGCAAGGTGAATTGCTGCGGCCTCTCCAATGCCAGAACTAGCACCTTTAATCAATATAATTATAATTATATTAATATAGAAGTAATATATTTAGATTAAAACCAACCGCTTATTAAAACCACTTTATTATTGAATTTTAGTGCCATTTCTACAAATTATTAAAAATACAATTTTTTAGTTATTTTCACAAAACTTTATTAGAAATGAATTATTTTAAAAATTGTAATAAATATATATTTGCAGAGGATTTGATATGATCAAGGTCATTAGGTTGAAGGACGATCACAACATATAGTGTTGTCAACTAAATTAATAGTCTTTTATCTAATGAATTATAACAACTTTTTAATGAATAGTGTTTAGCACTACTCAACTATTCTCAGGTTATAACTATCAGTGAACTTATCTGAGGTTCGATTCTTAACTAATCACTGATTAATAGTAATCAATGAGTTATTATTAATGAGACAATTATTACAAAACTACAGAAACTTATTCATAGTTTTGAGCCCTATTTCTATTGAATTCGACAGTTTTGAAGATAGTTAGGAAAATGATCTTGAAAATTGTTTTTTTTTGATGACGTTTTTGGTGACCATATGGTATCACAATATTAAAGTATAGGAAAACAATTATTTAAAGTTTAAATTTTAAACTATTTTTTCTGACAATTTTCAAAACCCTATCAAAAGGTTTCCGTTTAATCATTAGTTATCTGTTCGACAACTTTTTAAATAGAGTCAACATTTGGATAATTTTAACACAAAAAATAGTTTTCTGTTTTTTAATTAAAATTATAAACTTAATATCACTAATATAACTAGTGTAAAAACTACCTTTTAAAAATTGTTGCATGTTTATTGTATATTTACTTACTTATCGTATAATAATGATTATTTTCACCAAATTCAGTGTAATTTTACAGTATTTTAACTTTTGATTTAAAACTTTAAATCCAATAAAAGAGTTCAATAGAGGGCACAATAGATAGCATTCATTTGTATTTTCTTGTATTATAATTTATTTATTATAATTATTTTAATTGTAATAAAAGATTAACTTATCTATAAATTGTCAAATATTTGTCATTAGTTGTTATCACTATTTTTTCCCATTAAAATATTGGTATTAATTTGAACTCTATTTTACAACATATAAAAGTGTCAATAAACGGATGCGACTGTAGTTCGTTGTTATGACAACATAATGAGAGGCAAACACAAAACGTAAACAAACGTATTTTAAATTGATTATTGTTTTCATTAATTATTTAATTAAATATTCATCAAAATTATGATTCATTTGATTTAATATTCAATTATTAATAATTTGAATTTCAAAACCATCGAATGTAAACAATTGATGAGTTAATTATGAGAAAATTACGAAGATTTTAAGATAAGCCGGTTTTGGTCATCAAATATCAAATATATTTGAATTTATTTTTATATTGAAATGCATTTCAAACAAATAGTGTTTGTATGGACTCAGAGGAAGACTTCAACGTTAGAATGAAATGTTAATAATTAAGTTCAGTTGTGTTTCAGATATCAGTCGACAAACTTTTATAACTTTAAAACCAAACTTTTGTTTATTTAATGGAGAATATGAACGAAACGCCTCTAAGAAATCGTTCCGCAGTTTTGGTCACAACTCGAGAACAAGAATTACAGAAACTTTTGGCAGAAGAGAGGGCCCGCTCTGATCAGAGGAAAACAAATTATGCCGGAATAAAAGAGGAACATTTGAAACTACAAAATGATTTTCTAAGTCTACAAAAGGAAATGACAGCAATTCTTTCAGAAACCAAATCTTTTAAAGAGAAGAGAGACCAAGAACTCGATGAAGTACTTAAAGTTTGTCAGGAAAAGGATAAGATTATCGATAGCTTGAAGAATGAACTCAAGGATAGGGATCCACAACTTATTAGAGGCCAATTTGAAGATGAATTGAAAGAACCGCTTCGAAGACTTCAAAGAAGTAATGAAGGATTGATTCGCGAAAAGGAAAGAATAAATTATGAGTTAAAGATCGCTAAACAGAAGATTGAGTTCTTAGAAAAAGAGAATTTGGATTCAACTGAAAGAATGAAACTCTCTTTTGATTCAGAAATGAATTTAATTAAACGCGAAAAAGAAGAGCTCAGAAACAAATTAATGGAAACAAACCAATTGCCGGACGTTAAGAGATATACAGAATTAACTGAAGAAAACATTAAATTGAGTGCAAAAATAAAGTCATTTCAGGTGACTCTTGAAGACGCGGAACAACAGTATAGAAAAATTCAACTTAAAGTCGAAGCACTGGTTGTCGAACACGAAAGCAGTGAAAAGGATTACGAAAAACAGATCTCATCTCTAAATTTACAATTAAATGATTTAAAGCAAAAGAACGCTGACTTAAGACAAGTAATCACTACTCATAACAGAGATAAAGAGGATCTGATGGCAGACACCGAAAGACTTAGGAATGAGATAAATAAACTAAATAAAGAATTGGATGATTCCGACAAACGATTACTTAGAGAAAGAGAAAGATATGATGGCATTCATAACAATCACATCAAAGAAATTGAAGATCAAAAGAATGCCATTTGTGTTGAGCTGAAGAGTAAGTGAATTCGTTCTAAAAATACTTACATTTATTTCATTAATATTAAAAAATATTAATTTTTATTAATGAAATAAGAATTAAAAAATTTTCTTTTTTTTCATTATTTTTAAAGAATTGAAACTCGAAATCGGAGTTAAAGATGAAGTCATCCATCGATTAGAAGAAGAGAATAGTTCTAAAGATAAAGAATTTCAATCGAAATTGAGTTCAATAAAACAACAAGAATTTGATAAAAGATGTGCTGTCGAACAGGAAAAGTAAGTTTCCATTTATAACAAATTAAATGTTTTGTCAATTCTTAATACTTTTATAAAAAGGAATTCAATTCAGACAAAACTAAAGGACTCAAAAGAAGAAAAGTCTAAACTCAAAGAAGAGATCCAACAAATGAGGCGTCAAATCGAAAATCTGTCCGAATTGAGACTAAGTGTTGAAAGAGAGTCAATGATTTTGAGGGCAAAATTAGAGACCTATCAGTTAAATATGGAAGAGTTGGATAAATTGAGGCGACAGCACAACCAATTGCATGACCTCATGAATAAACTTAAGAGTGAAAATATGGAGTACTCAGCGCTTAACAAAGAATTAGTTCGACAAAGAGAACAATACAAAACTGATTACCAAAAAATTAAAGATAGTTTAGAAGATGAACGCAAACATTTAGAAGAGTTTAAAGTCTTAAGCGATAAAAATTTGCTTAAACTTAGAAATTGTATCGAAGAGGAAAGGTTTGAATTCAAGGATAAACTGTTGAGTTTGGAAAAGGATGTAATTAAATGCAAAAAAGAAAAGGAAGAGTTAAGAGATAAATATAAACAATACGTTTCTATTGCGGACAAATTGCAAACAAAACTCAATGAAACAAAAGAAAAGCCAGAGTCAAGTCATCAAAAGTCTAGTCAAGTGATGCCTTCGGGTGTAGTTTCCGCTGAAAACTATAATCAACTGAAAAAAGAGCTCAAACTCATGAAGAAAAGACAGAATCAAATGTCAAACCTATTGAACTGCTCTTTTGATTCGACGCAATGCAAGGAATTGTTGGATAAAGAATCTTAGCCCTAGTCTTGTAATAAATTATTTATTGTTTTATTTTATACATAAATTATCGACAATTTTATACTTTTTATAAGAAATTTAAATCTATTTTTCATTGCATTTATTGATTTATTTAATTAAAACAAATCATTAATCATTATTTAATTTTTTTCAAATGTCTTTTTGACGCAAAGAATTTCTTTGAATTACAAAACGAGAAGAAAATAAGAAAAAGTGAGAGAATTTCATTAAAAGTATTGCAAACATTTTATTTTCCAAGAATTAGATCCATTGCATAATTGAAAGTTGTCGGCAATAAACTTAGTCCTTTTGTTGAAAATTTTCAATGGATGAGAGATTTTGTTAAAACGTTTAAATATAATGACTAGAGCATTTACTTATATTTATTTATTCTATCTAATATATTTAATATAATAATTAAATAAATTCATAAAAATATTTAAATATATTTAATTAGAAATATGAGTTTTAATCAATATTTAAGATATTTTTATTAAAAAAAACAGGGATAGTCATGGTTTTAATTTATATTGTAAGTTTTAAAAAAAATTAAAAACCTGAGAAATAAAAAATAATTTCAATTAAAAATAATAATTTATTTTAGGTCTAAAAATTTTAAAGTTTAGAAACTGATATATTCTATCAAATTTTAGGTCAAAAAATAAGAAAAATCAATTTTATTGCATTTTTGTGGAATTATTTAGGTATCAAGGTGTATAAAAAACCCGTAATGGACATCCCCATTTTAAACATATTCAGAAATAATTTATCTTTATAACAGAAATGAAATGAAATATTTGATATATTTAACTATATTAAATTCATATGAAACATTATTCTTTCCACAAAGTTTACATTCTTTTCAAGTCATAATATTTTTTCATTCTCTTTACATTCATTTATCATAAGAAAAGTTCATTTTATATTTCATAAATATTTCTTTAAACACTTTCATTACTCATTTAAATAATGTTATTTATTAATCATTTTATAAAGCTTGCTCATGTCATATTATTTAAGCATTAATTTGGCTTAAAAAGTGGCTAAATTTAGAGGCCTGAATTATAAAAATACTAAATAATTTTTATTTTCAAAAATTAATTCTCAATTTACCAATAAATACAAAACCCTTTACTAAATATTTAATAACAATTAAAAATGTATAATTATATTTATTTATTTAAAAATAAAATTTGTAAAAAAGATCTTTGTTTTATGATTCGGATAGATCTCTAATCCCAAACACTCTATCTTTAACCGATAAAATTATTGATTTATTTAATTTGAAAGTC
>JAQFZM010001098.1:0-21075 GCA_034695785.1 Galumna obvia | reverse complement strand
TAAAGAAATGTCTGAATATTAAGAGTATTGACATTAGATTTATGAGAAACCAATTGTATCATCCAATACGAAAAGATGTCTCAGAGAAGATAATTTGCTTAATATACAAATATTTCAATAATTTGATTGAATTCAACTAATTTGTTAATCCATTAATTTTATTTTAAATATTCAAAATTTTTTATTTTTAAATAGAATTAACGGACAAAAGTTGTATCAAAGCAAATGAATTGTAACAAAAAGTCATTATTAATGTAATGGATTTGAATAAAGTGTTGAAAGACTTGGAAAGTAAAGCCAAACAAAGAAGGAAACGAATCATGAGTTAAAAGAGGAAATAATCAAGGTTAAATTACTGGATAAAGTAAAAAAAAATATTTAATATAAAAAATATAATAATTTTATCAATTTTTTAGTTAATCAAAAATTTGATAATTGCCAAGATCAATTAAATAATCTAATTATTAAACAGAAGAAAAATCAAATGAATGAATTCCTCAATAAATCTATTAATGATTACAAGAATAAAATGGAAACAATTATTTCAGAGACGAAATTCAAATCATTACAAGAATTTCGTTCAGCCCTTAAAGTAATTTCTGAAGAAGTGATTAAAGAATTTGATCTTAAATTTGAAACAAACGAATTACTCGATAATTATTTTAAGATTAGAGGAGAGATTCAAAAGCAATTGAATGTAATTAATTGGAAATTAGGCAAAAAATTTAATAATTTTTTAAAGAATGAGAAAACAATATGTTTGGAGAAACAAAATGACCTTAACATGTGTTCTGTGTCCACTCACCAAACAAATGAATCCAAAAATTATGAGAAACACTTAAATGAAAATATAAGAGAAGACAAACAGAAAACTTATTTTCCTTAACACAAGACTTACTCCGACTCTTATTTGTTGGATCACAACTCTAAGGATTAGAACACTTTATTGATTCCTTCAATAGACTATGAAATACAACAATCAGTGAATAACCACCAAGGTAATATCAATGGTTATTTCAATGACGTAACATTTTTTAGCCAAAGGATGACTTAATTTATTTCTTCAAATATAGAAAATCATCCCTTAGTGTTGTCTTCATTGGAAGTAATGTCTACTGATTTGTCTCTTAAAGACTATCACATTATTAATGATATAAATATCGAATCAAAGAACAGTTTAATAACGAATATTCAAATATACCAGGTTAAGTTACTTCGAATTTTTAAATAAGTGCTAAAATTAGTGGTATGGTTGGGGTTATAGACGTAGACCAATCAGAGAGCAGCATTTTGTCACGTGACTCCGCCAACAAGATCTCTTATGGTTTTGTCACGTGACAACTCGTCACGTGACCTGACAACTTTTTTCCCGCTAAAATCTTACCACGTGACTACCACGTGACCAACCCCCAAATTTTACCCCGCCAAAACTAAACCACGTGACCTAACACCACTTCTTACCAAAAGATTACATATTAGTTTAACCCCACTTCTCACCAAAATTCGAAAATTATTTTAACCCCACTTCTTACTAAAATTCGCAAATTATTTAAACCCCACTTCTCAGAGCACTTCATATATTCTTTCCTATTATATACATATTCTCATCATTTTAATTTATTTTTATTTCAAACCTTTTTAAATTTAAAAAATGGTAACTGCATATAGACAGTTTGAGATCTTAGCGAATATGTCCGATTCCGTCGAATATGTCCGATTGGTCTAGTTTTGGCGCGAAAATTTTGTAGGTCAAGTCAGGTGGTTTAGTTTTGGCCAAAAAAAATTTGGGGTTGGTCACGTGGTAAGATTTTGGCGGGAAAAAAGTTGTCAGGTCACGTGACGAGTTGTCACGTGACAAAACCATAAGAGAACTTGTTGGCGGAGTCACGTGACAAAATGCTGCTCTCTGATTGGTCCACGTCTATAACCCCAACCATACTATTAAAATTATTTGTTTATTAGAGGGAAATGCCGAAACAACCAATAAATTGATTGAATGTCTAAATGCAGAGCTGAACGAAAACTATTTTAATGATAGCAAACAAATTCGAGAAAAGTTAGCACAAATTATTGAAAAGTTTAGAAATTCAATGAATGAAAGAATTAAATTTGATTTAATCACAACTAATTGTGAATTAGAAAAATAGTATTTCGTCATAAATAATAACTAACACTGAATTTTCTCTCTATATCTGACTTTTAGATCAAAAAATTGTTTATCAGAAATGCATTAACAGATGAAAACAAAAAGCAAAGTTCGAGAAAGATTAACACAAATTATTACACCACATATAATTATATATTTAAAGCAGTATAATCAATTAAATAAACAATAAAATGAAATAAATTTAACTTGATTGATAGAGATTAGTTAAATACTTAATTTTAGTATTGATTAACATAATAAATTATGATTAGTTATAATTAAAATATTAATGTTTTGATAATTGAGTCAAACTGTCCCTCAAATTGTATATCATATAAAACGTCAAAAAATTTTGAGTGTTTTTTTACTGTGTTTTGAGTACATTTCAGGTCCTCTCCCCTCACGTTTTTGATGGTCTGCATTCGATGCTAATATCAAAATCAGTGAATTTATCATTAACAAGATTATATTTATTCATTATCTATAAGAAAGGCCTATAATTCGAAACTTTTTATTTATCTCATCGTTAGGATTTGTTGAAATAGTTTTCTCTAAAAATAACTTTTCATTCATTCACTTCATTTCAATATTAGTTATAATTTTGTTTTGAATGAATTCCATTGAATTGGACTCTTATTGAAATCCATTAAACTTTTATACAAATATTAAACTTTTAATTTGATAGTATTTTATATTAAACATTATTTGTCTTTACTCTAATTATCTATTATTACAAGAAATTTGTCTTAAATTGTAGTCTCAAAACACTTCTTATTGTAAATAATTTTGAGAAAAATTTTATTAAAAGTTATAAATAAATAAATTCTTTTAAAATCGAAATTCATTTGAAAATCAAAACTAATTTAACAAAAATTCTAAATTAAACCCTAAAACTCATTCGAGTCGTTCAGAAACCAGTGGTGGACAACAAACCACTGGAGTTTTCTCAACATTTATGAAAGACCAACAAAATAGGACCTCACATACCAGTGCTCTCACAAGTAATACCACTGGTAATGGAGATGTCGATAGCGGTGTCGATGATAGCGGACTGGCGGGTGAACTGTCTTCTATTTCTGTCAATCCTACCCGAGTGCAGTCCCCTATGAAGGTCGTAAACCTTCTTCCAGAAGTGGTCAGTACTCTATATATTATGAAATACCACTAAATTATGTTTTATCTTATAATTAGCCGACAAATACGACGAGTCGAAGGCGAACAGAGAGAGCCTTATATCTGGTGAACGGCCTCACAGTTGGAACAGACTCTCAGATAATGACTTTTAGCTTAGATTTTGAAGATTAAGAAATTGAAGTTTTATTTCTTATGTTTTCTCAGTATTTGTCACTCGAAGACAAACTCAGACTCGAATGTGTGGCACAACAGTTCCGGAGAACTCTCTTCACTAAACACTATTCAATCGACACATTTGAAAGTTTTATAGAATTACAGTACTCAATCGATAATTTTAACAAGTTTGGTTTTGGTATTTTGGTTAAAATTATCGGTTAGTTAAAATTATTGGTTGAAAGAAAGAATACCTACTTATTAGTAAGGTTAAGCAGTTTTATTGACAATTTATAACATTTTGTCAAATAAATCAGTTATTTTTGCTTAATTAAGATTAATATGCTTTAAATTTAATTAAAAAAATATATCATCAATTATTAAATTTAGTAATCATTTAAGTTTTACTTTCATATAGTACAATTTTTAATTTTAACAATGTTTTCACTAATTTCTTAGTATAATTTGTTCAATTTATCAAATATTTTATTTAACTAAACAATTTGATTTTTAAAATAATTGCAAAAAAGTACTTAAATATAATTTTTATTTATTGTTTTGAAAGTTCAGTTAAAATTATTGGTATCACTTTTATATGCATTTAAATGGGATTTGGTTTTCATATTTAGTTAAAATTAACGGTTTGTTAAAATTATTGGTTTAAATTATGGGTAGTTTTTTAACATTGCGTCTATGGGGAGGGGTTTTTGGTTTTGTGTTTTGGTTAACTAACGGTTAGTTAAAATTATTGGTACTTAAAATTATCGATTGATTACTGTATTACCCTTTTGTAGATCCCTTTTGTCTCAATCGGTATATCATTTGTTTAAACGATTAAATAAATTGAATAACGATTTGATTCAAAAAAAAGTTATTTTTATTGATTGGAAAACAAACCAATTATTAATCGATAAATAATAAGTTATTGTAATATTAATTTCATTAATTGATTTAAAACATTAGTATTTCTTATTATTTTCTAATCTTTAAGAAATTGTGTCAGAAATTGAGCACTACTTCAGACAAACTGTTCATTAATTTATCGAAAATATTTTTGAAATTTTTTTTAACTAATAATTAATATAATCTAAACATAAGTTCTGTTAATTATTTAATTCACACTTTAATACATAAACTGAGAAATTATTAATTAAATGTTTTACCGGTTTATGGATTTTTGAAAAATTATTAAAAAAAGTTAACGATTAGAACAGATATTAAGTAAAGATAGAATTAGTGGAGGAGTTTCGTCAGTTTACTTATTGACATCACTTTCTTATGTTTTCGAGAGTTTTGACTTTTAGCCAAACAATTAGTCGAAGAATCCATTTTTGATTTTGAAGTGTCAAACAGTGAATCGATGTCTCCGATGGCAGCGGTTTCAGCGGTAGAGGCGTGACTCGAAAGAGTAGGGCAGCGGTCCGTTGCGTTAATAATACGCGACTCTAAGAGAATAACTATATCTCGATTTCCACAATTATTGGCCACTTCTTTGGCATTTCTTCCGTAAAAATCAATGTGATTGGGGTCAGAACCGGCACTCAATAAAAGTGAGCAAACATCAATATGTCCTTGCTGTGCTCCTATGAGCAAAGGAGTGGCGCCCTGAGTACTGGACACATGGTTCACATTAGCGCCCAATTCAATCAAATTTGAAACGATTTCTGTGTGTCCATTCCAGGCGCACATATGAAGAGCAGTTCTGCCTTCACTATCAACTGCGTCCATATCAGCCCCCAATTCAATTAGTGTTCTGACGATAAGAGCCATTCCCTGCCACGCAGACACATGAAGTGGTGTCCGTCCCTCCAGATCTTTAATCTCAAGATCGGCCCCCATTTTTACCAAATGTTGTAAAGTTTCGATAACTTTAAGATCAGTCGATGCGCTGCAAACAACGCAATAAACAGTAGTCCTTCCGTCGGCGTCAATATAGTTGACTTGAGCCCCCTTTTCAACCAAAAGAGTCATCAAATCCAAGTGAAAATTAGTTGCCGCCAATCTTAGGGCTGACTTCCCGTCGTGTGACAACACTTTAATCGATTCATCACTAATAAGATATTTGGCCGCTTCGACATAACCGCCGATCGCACAGTCATGTAATGCAAGTTTTCCGTCGTTATCCCTCGCCATTAAAAGAGAGTCACCTCCGATATCAAGAAGCGCTTCGATTACATCTGCATTACCGACGGCAGCGGCCATATGTAGTGGTGTTCTCCCGTTATTGTCTTTATGGAGTTCATCGCAACCGACGGCTAATAAGAGTCTAATGCTTTCAACACTACATTCAGATTCTTTGGCCGCTAAACAAAGTAGAGAAGAGCCGTTGGAATCGATGTAATCTGTGTGCGCCCCCCAAAACAATAGTAGTTCTATTATTTTAGGTGAACTGTGCTCTAGGATTGCGTGAACTAAAGGGCTTCGGGAAAGAGAGTCTCCGGCGTCAACATCTGCGTCGTTGTCGAGTAAGAGTTCACAAATTTCATGAGAGTTCTGACAAACGGCAACCATAAGTGGTGTTAAACCACTTTCTATATCACAGACCACATTCACGTCTGCATCGAATTCAATAAGAAGTTCGACACAAGAGGTGTTCCCACTTTTTATGGCCCAAAATAAAGGAGTCTTCTGTTTAATTATATACTGATTCAACATATCTGTCGAATCGTTGGTCAGAATATCTCTAACGGTTGGAATATCACAATTAAGAAGAGCTCTCTTAAATTGAGTCACAATTTCTTCGTATTCACAATCGTTTGAAGGAATTTCATTCATTAAATTATATTCAATTGAGTTTTGTTTCACTTTTTTCTCTCCTAAGCTTTCATTTGTTGTAAATTTGGCGGAATTCGAGTCAGTGTTTGATTGTGTCGTACATTGATTTTGTTGAACACAATTCCTACACTTATCGATGAAAGAGAGAATAGGAGAGTCTTCTATTAGTTCGGATAACATGTCGACACTCACTGATGAGTCGATGGCCAATAAAAGCCAGAGGGCGTAGTGATGGACAGAAAAGTCTGGAATACGAGAATTCAAAAGATGGAAATGGTATTCATTAAGAGAGTCGACGCCATTACACAAAACATAAATTATATGACCCAACGATTCATCGCAAAGAAACCGATTTGTGCAGTGCTTTACATCTGTAATCCATTCTATAAGACTTGTATGACTCAATTCAAGAGTGGTATCACTTTTCAATTCTAATATCGAATATAAACACAATTCTTCGATTTTAGAATCAAAGAAGTCATTATCCCATTTGAGACAACTCTGAAGCATATCTTTGGTTATATTATAACCATTTGAAGCGATTATTAAAGAAATGATTGCTTTGTAGTGAAGCTCTGAATCGGGATTTGAGTGAAAAAGTTTGGAACAGAGCGCTAAATATAAGCCATTAAGAGTGGCTCCAATTGAATCGACTTCACTGGTTTTCATGACTCCCCTCTCAAAACAGTCTAAAATCAATTTGACGTAAAGAAAACATCCATTGCTTTTGATTCCTATTTGGTTGAGGGCTTTTTTGCCGGTTGTGCCCAAAGGCCTACAATTGATTTGTTTAATTCTATGCATAATAAAAGTCTTCATATCATTAATAACATTAAGTTTTCTCATGTCGTCGATGACTATCTTTCGGGAACCGCTAAACATTTTAGTGAATCCTTTGCGACGTTTGGGTCGAGCGCTTACTATTAAATGAATCCATTTCGGGAGTAAATGCATATGATTTGCTATTAATTGACAAATCTCTGCATTCGTGTCAATAGAGTCGATGATTATTAAATATCTTTGATTTTCTTCGATATTCTTTGCCTCTAATAATGGAAAGAGAATAGACTTACGAAATAAGTCATCGGTAGTCAACACTTCATTGTCGTCGTTATCGTTATTTAAATTATTTTCGATTTGAAGTTTATCTTTGATTTGTGTCTCAAAAGAGTCAATAAAATAGTTTATATCAATGTTTTCATTGCACTCAAAGAATGCTAACAAAAAGTTTTCAAATTTTTTAATTTCAGTTAATTTTCGTAATAAAACAGTTTTTCCACTTCCGGCACAACCAAAGATTGCGGTAACACTAGTATTGGCACTAATTTGTGTCCTCACGTCAATTGTTTTTTCAATTTTGGCAAAAACCCATTCCCGACCCACAAATGTTTGGTCACAACAATCAAAAGACGAATTTTCAGACATTTTTCACAATTTTTAGTTATTTTCGCATAAATTACTTAACAATAATTTTATGATAAAAAATAGTCAAAAAAAAGTCACAAAAATTGAAATCAATTGAATGAAAGAATGAGTGAATCAATCAGTGATTGAGTCAATACTCGTCGTCTTCGTTAACAGAATTATTATTAAAGTGTTTTTGTTGAGCGATCGCCGCGTTTTGCATTTGAATCCATTCTTGTTGTTCAATGAGTGCCTGTTCTTCACGTGCTTTAGCGAAGAGTGCCTGTTGTTGTTTAAGTAGTTCTTCTTCAGGAATTCCCAAATGTTCTAATCGAGTGCTCTGACGTCTTCTCTTTCTTTTACAGTCATTAACCACAGATTCTGCCTCTGATTTATAAGTGGAAAATCCTTTATTGTCTAAAGCGGTCAAAACGTGTTCCGCAGACATTGTCTTCTTTTGTTGAGACTCACAAATGGCATTCGCTTCAGAAGTAATGCAATGAATAAATTCTGAACAGCACTGAAGTATTAGTTCCCGCGAATCGTTTGCAACTCTAATGTCGGGTAACAACTCTTTTATCAATTTATTCATCGCCGCTCTCGGAATAGTCAACTCTTCATCTTCTTTATCAGTTGAGGCCATTATTAATCAAATAAACACTTAATTTAAACTATTTTTTATGATTTAATTATTTCGATCTCAAAGTCGTTATTTTGTGACAAATCGTTAGAAAAGAAAAATAAAAAAATAAAAATTGAAAAACAAATGTCTTTTCTTGAAGACCAAAATCAAATGTTTATTACATTTCAAACTAATTATTGAATCAATTAATTCAAAAATAAATGTAATATTAGTTTACATTTTAGTCAATCAAAACAAAAGTCTAAAACAAATCCATAAAAAGCACTGAAAATATACTCTAAAAATGGTTACCATTTGTTACAACTTTTGGACTCAAATAATAAGCGCTTAATTCAAACATAATTTTTTAAGAATACAGGACTCAATCCATAATTTTAAGTTCAAATAATTTTAACTAACCGTTAATTTTAACCAAAACTCAAAACCAAAATCCCATTCCCATAGACCTAATGTTAGAAAACTACCGATAATTTAAACAATCAATAATTTTAACAAACCGTTAATTTTAACCAAATATGAAAACCAAATCTCATTGAAAATCTCATATAAAAGTGATACCAATTAACTAAACTTTCAAAAACCAAAAATTAAACTTATGTTTAAGTAATCCAATTTGTTTTGTTGAAAAAGCATTTTGATAATAAAATGTTTGATAAGTTTTATAAAAATTAATTAAATTGTTGTTAAATTTTAAAATAGAATTAAAGGAAAGTAAATCTTAAATTATTAATTATTCGTTTTAGAATAAATCTAAAAAACATATTAATCCTAAACCAACAAAAATAACTATTTTATTTTATAATATCAAATAAATTGCGAACAAAACCATATAAACAAGCATTTAAATGGGTATTCTTTCTTTCAACCAGTAATTTTAACTAACGGATAATTTTAACCAAATGTCCAAAACCAATCTTGTTAAAATTATCGATTGAGTACTGTATTTCTGTAAAAAACATTTTATTGATTTTATTTGAGTTTACAATCATTTAATTTATTAATTTTTGGTTTTAGTTTTCAAATCTTATGTTTGTCTGAATAAAAAAAATTTCTTTAAATTTGAATATATTTTTGGAGAAATATTTAAATCTCTTTAACCCAAATAAGGAGCGAATGATTCGTCGATTTCATAAGAAAAGGTTGAATGAAATGAGTTGTCGTCAAAAATTAATTGTCTTTTAGTTAAGGTTTCAGTATTTTCGTTTGACTTCTGAAGTATATCAAAGAAACCGGTGCCCAAACGCATTGGCATTCCTGATATTATTGACTCGGAAACACCCAGAATGTGGTCAACCTGACCATAATAGGCCGCATCAAACAAATGGTCAGCCGTTCTCTCGAACTGTTTTACAAAATAAGAATTATATTTAAACTCAAATAATTAAATCAAATCGTTTCAAATGCTTTGATTTAGTTTTAAATAATAAGAGTTTAAAAGAAGAGATACGAACCGAAGCCAACATAAGCGATGATTCTTTCATTTTAGCCAAACCGAAACGAGTGATACCTAATACCTCTCCCTTATAAGTCATTGTATCGGCTAATAGTTTAAGATGTCTGTCATCGATACTAATTCCGTGGTTTTCCATCGTTGACTTAATTTCTTTGATAATCATAGTTCGCGCGGCTTCGATACCGAGAGTGGCCGACACTTCCAGTATGTTATTAGAATATGAATGCCTGGGATCAACACCATAAGTGGCCATCACATCTCGTAATCCCTCGCCCTCTATCATTAGATAATACTCTCCGGAATTATCACGAATGGCGGCCCGCCTTACTTTGTCGATGCCTTTAATCACAACTTTACACAACGATTCTCTTAGAGTCCAAGTGTCAACATTTGTGGCCCTAACGGTAAGCATAGTCTCCTCGTCGTCGACAATCGATATTCTACTTATAGCTATTCTGAGTTGTTTCGATATTCTCTCCTGAATGGTATAGGCGTCGACCTCCAACTTTTACAAAAAAAAGGTTATTATTTATTAATTTAAATAAATTAGAGCTCACTTTCAATAATTTTATTCTTTCGCTAAAAAGTTTGATGAGAACAAAACAGTCATCTCTTGTGACCACTTCTTCCAAATATTGACAGACTTCGCCCAGAGTTGTCTTTTCGATTCTCATTTTGACTGCTCTGGCATTTTCCGGATCCAATTTATTTTGAAGAACAGCACAAATAATTGGAGTCGAAATAGTTTTGTTTGCATTAATCAGTTCTTTAATTCTGGGCACTCCCTGAGTGATGTTCATTGAGGCCACTCCAGCGAAATGGAAAGTCTTTAAAGTCATTTGAGTGGCCGGTTCTCCAATACTTTGTGCACAAATGGCCCCGACAGCAGTACCAGGTTCTATTTTGGCCCTCAAATATTTGTCGGCGCAAAACCACAAAAATTTGTTTAATTGTGTGGGAGTTAATCGAAGCACTTCTTTTATTGCTTTGTTATCACAATATATTTGGTAACGAATTTGAAGCGCTTCTATTCGAAGACAAATATTATTTAAAAATTTATTCACTTCTGTTTTGAAGTTTTCCGAAACATTAATATTCATTTCATTCATTTGTTTTGCCGATAATTTTCGGATTTGATCACAATTTAGAGGCGTTTCATTTTTTGAAGGATAGAGCGCACAGATATGTTGTAAAAGACGTTCGTAGTTAATAAGTTTAGAGCCGTCCTCCATATTTGACGGGTCCAGACAGTCGTCGCCATAAATAAATTGAATGACATCTCCGCAAGAATTTCTGACTGACCCGTCGTAGTGGGAAACTAAATCTTCGAGAGCCTTAACTAATCTCCTCTGCATATAACCAGTTTCTGCAGTTTTAACCGCTGTGTCCAACAAACCCTCTCTTCCGGCCATTGTATGGAAAAAGAACTCAGTTATAGTCAAACCGGAATAGAAACTATTTTCGACAAAACCCTTTGCGAGGGGAGACTTCTCTTTGTGATCAAAATGAGGTAAAGTTCTGTCACCGAAACCATCTGGGACGCGCTCTCCTCTGATGGCCTGTTGTCCAACACAGGCAACCATTTGGGAAACATTAATTAGCGATCCTTTAGAGCCACACATTGCCATTAAAAGGGGTGAATTTTTAGTTCCAAGTTCTTTAACACAGGCCTTTCCCGCGTGATCTCGAATTTCAGACAATTCTTTTAAAATCATTGACTCAAGAGTTTCTTCAGGAGTTCTGCCGGCCATCGGTTCTAATTTTCCGTCGCGTAATCTCGTAATATATTCGTTGACATTTTGATAACCGTTTTCAAGAAGTGCTCGCTTTGCACTCAATAGTCCCGGAGTGGGCGTCACGTCTTCAATGCCTAAAGAAAAGCCTCTTTGGGCTGAAAAGTTAGAATTAGAGAAATTTAGTAAATGAAAGTTTAAAGAAAACAGACCCATAAAGTAGCTAGCCACTCGAGCCAACCTCCACATAATAAGTCCTGCATTGTGTCCATTATATTCTCTTAAAATCAGGTAAAATATATTATTCTTAGAACCAGACCCCAAAGTGGTTTTCTCGAGACAACCACAAAGTAATTGACTGTTTCGAATGACAACAACTATAAACAAAAGAAATCATTTGAGAAATAACTTAAAGACAATATATATCTCTTAATCACTTACAGGAATCATTACAACACAAATCTTCATTTTTTCCGCTATAATTTTTGCCTTTAGTTCTGACAGTAATATTGATTTCACTCATTTTATTTGGTTTTAGAATTAGACTAAATATCTGTTTTCCACTCCAAAGAGCGCACGGCCTCAAAATGCAAGGCTTTGGCAATTCTATGACTGTCTTTGAATCGGATCCGGCCATAATTGAAGAGATTATTTGAGAAGCTTTTGAACGATCAAAGAAAACATCTTTTTGTGTCAAAAGATAAGCACCGGTTATGAAGTCCTGAATGGCTGCAATTAAAGGTTCCCCATTCCTGGGCGTCACGATATTGTTTTTAGTGCCCATTAAAACAAAAGCCTCTGCCTTTGCCTCTTCTGTCTGAAGCAAATGGAGATTCATTTCGTCGCCATCGAAGTCAGCGTTATATGGCGTACAAACACATTCATTGAATTTAAGGGTTCGATCGCAATGAATTATTGCCTAATTTTCAAATTCATTATTATTTCAATTATTAACACAAATGAAGATAATTTTGACTAACTTTATGACACATTATACTCAGTTTGTGTAAAGAGGGCTGTCTATTGAAAAGAACAATATCTCCATTAGACAAATGGCGTTCGACTACATCTCCATTCTTGAGTTTAGAGGCCACTACTTTTCGATTTCCATATTTTAAAAAACTAAATATAAAAACATTAAATAAATAAATATTTAAACTTTTATTTTTGAATACGTTTTAAGTCCGGATGACTTGTCTTCAACAAAGTTAGCGCCGGGATGTTTGTCCGTTCCATTGAGAACTAATTGTCTCATGAGTTCAATATTGGCCGGGGTCACTTTTTCAGGATAAGTCAATATCTTAGCGATATGTTCGGGAACCCCGACCTCATCGATTTGAAGATTAGGGTCAGGACTAATGACACTTCTCGAAGAAAAGTCTACTCTTTTGCCGCTGAGATTACCTCTAAATCGACCATGCTTACCTTTCAATCTTTGGACTAATCCACGGCTCGGCTTTTTTGGTCGCATATTAAATGGTATTCCAGAGGTTTCACTGTTTATATATAAGGCTAACTGTAACTGAAGGAAATCCCAGTCCTCGGCTATCATTCCCATGTGTGCGCCCGAAGACTGTCGCTTATTAATAATGTCGTTCACAAAAATGACTTCACTCAACTTAATGGTTAAGTCATCCTCATTAGTTCCGGTCTCCAAATCACTTATAACTGATGGCCGAATACAAGAGGGAGGGACTGGTATTCGGGTTACGATTAAGTCTTCGGGTCTGTGACTGCGAATTACAAGAAGCGGTAAATCTTTTCGAGGAATTTGTTTGAATAACTCTAAAACACGGATTGGATCCAAAAGTTCTGATTTGGTTTTCTTTAGATATTCAATGATTTCTTCGTTATTTGTGACGATTTCTGTGAAGTTCTCTAATAAGATATCTTCGGATTTTGTCTTTGAAGTTGTGGTCGGAGTGCAGACATGTATTATCTTATAGAGAGAGACCTTTTTGACGGCACCGTTAAATGTTCCACAAAAGGGACAGTACTTCACTTTTTTACATTTTTCTACAATTTCTTTATGAATGGATTTCTTTTCGAGAAAAGTGAGGTCTGGTTTTCTAAACCTCCAAATATATCGAATTCGTAACTCAATTGGTAACAAAACTCGGGAACACTTTTTACAAATGCTTTGGAGAATCATAACAATGAATCTGAAGTACCCGACGTGAAACACCGGAACCGCTAAGTCTATGAAACCGAAATGTCCCACACATTCAGCTAATCCGTGACCACAAGTTTCACACTTCAAATCTTTTTGACTGATTCCTAATAAATGAGTAGAAAATTCAATAAATCAATGAAAGGTAAGAGTTATAAGAGTTATAAGAGTTATACCAAGTCTTGTGTCGAGGACTCCAAAAGGCGCCGGTTTTCGTGTTTTGCCGGCGTTTGAGTCGTAAAGCATTTTATTTATGCATTGAATATGACTTTGTTTTCGGAGATCCAAAGCGTTGGGAATACTAAAAGACAGTTCACATAACTTCATACTAACCTTAGATCTTCTGTACTGTTCTTTTTCCATGTCTTCAGTCTTCTGTCTTCTGAACCGATTATAACAACAAAACAAATCACTTAAAATCACTTTAAATACGTTTTTTAAATTTAAAGCTTTTTATGAAGAAATCAAACAAAACATAACGTAATGTTTTGACGACTCTTTTCATCAAAAAGTGGTTTATTTTGTCAAAACTTTTCAAATAAAATAAACTTTTGTTTTAATTGATATTTAAATCGATTAATGAAAGATAATTTGTGTCCATTTGTTGTCAATTAGTGTCAAATCATTGCATTTTTAGAGTGAATTTGATGGCGTTTTTTAGTTGTTTTTATTGTTTTATTTTTATCGTTATATTTATTTTATTGATTGAAACGAATCAAAATTCTGATCAACTCTTTAGTGAACAAACTATTGATGAAACCATTGATGAAACCATTGATGTCTCCCACGAAAAGTCGAAATATTTAAGCGATAATAATATAAATTTTGACAAAAAGTGGTATAAATTCAAGTCTTTGATTGAAAGCGCGAAACAAAACTTTAAACCGTTTGAAGAAAATAAGTCTGAAGTCATTTGTTTTCCTTTTCTTCAATTATTATCTGAAGATTTAAAACATTGGAATAAAAGCGGTATTACTCGGGATGTGATCGAAGAAGCGATTCGACAGAAGAGAGGAATTCATTACCAAATAATAAATCATTTGTTATATCGAGAAAAGGAGTGTTTATTCCCCTCTCGTTGTGATGGAGTCCAACATTTTATTCTTAAAGCAATCAAAGACTTACCAGATATGGATCTAATTATTAATGTCAGGGATTATCCACAGACTCACAACAATTGGAAACAATTACCGGTACTTTCCTTTTCTAAAGATAAGAATCAATACCGGGATATATTATACCCAGCATGGACATTCTGGTGCGGTGGACCTGCTATTGACCGCTACCCGATGGGTATCGGTCGATGGGATGTTATGCGTCAGACAATAACCAAGAATAGTGTCGACTGGAATAACAAGAGTTCGGTGGCATTCTTTCGCGGTTCGCGAACTTCTGCAGAAAGGGATCCATTAATTGTTTTGAGTCGCGCAAAGCCTGAGTTAATTGAGGCGAAGTATACCGCAAACCAGGCCTGGAAGTCAATCGCTGACACATTAGGCGAAGAACCGGCGCCAACCCTTTCTTTTGAAGATCACTGCAAATATAAATACTTGTTTAATATGAGAGGAGTTTCCGCTTCTTTTCGATACAAACATTTATTTTTGTGTAAATCTCTTGTTTTAAATGTTGACTCCGATTGGATTGAGTTCTTTTACCCTCCACTCAAACCATGGATACATTTCATTCCCATTAATAATAATTTTAATGATGTCGAGGAAATACTTTCATTTTTGCGAGAAAATGATGAAATCGCTCAGAATATTGCAGAAAATGGTTTCGAATTCATTTGGAAATATTTAACTCTTGATTCCGTTCAGTGCTTTTGGAATCATTTATTAAATAATTATTCAAAACTATTGAAATATAAACCAAAACTTAATCCTAATTTAATTCAAATTAAAAAATAACTCAAAATATTAACAAAAAATAATTTTATTTGTTTTTATCCATTAAATGGAGAATCAATTATATTAAACAAAGAAAATGGACAGTCCTTGTAATGTGATTTACACTTATCCTGTGTTTTTCCATTTGAACCAATCATTTCGGCCTCTCTATAAATTTTCAATACACCCAAACTATCGCTCAAAACTGAAGAACTGAAAATCTCATTAAAAATTGAAAGAATTAATGTTTTCACTTACGTTAGAAGCATATCAACCAATTGTCCGATCAGTCCATTAGAAGGTGACATAAAAGGCACTTCTGCCACTTCACAAATTGCTCTTAAAAGACATACCCGTCCCAACTTATAGTGTGCCTTTTCGATTGCTTTAAACAGATATGTTCTAGAGTTGACTCTTGTTCTGTTTGAGTCTAAGGAACTGAGCATTTGTCCAGAGTTTCCATTATTCAGTGTTTGACGAACCGATTGAATGACGTCGAGAGCACTCGGAAATTGAATAGCGATCGGAAGTTTAAAACTAAAGCCCGACTGAATAGAATTGGATGAAACCATTGGCATCTCAACGCTCGGAATAATTCGAAGTAATGACGCCGTCGACGGCAATACCAGTCTTTGAATTCTTTCGCAATAAATTGTACTCAAAATTAAAATAAATAAATAAATATTTTTAATGAATTCCATTATAATTTAAATGATATTCTATTCTATGCAAATGATGTCTTCTTTTGATTACCGCAACTTTTTATAGTTTTCCAAATGCTTGAGGTTAAGGTTAAGACCAGGTTTGGGTCAAATGGATGACAATGCATTTCATTTGATCTTTTAGTGTGTATGCGATATCCCTTGTGCTGTGCTGTCTCATTATTCATGGGAAATGATGCCATTAATGTATCGCTTTGTCATCAATTCTTATGAAAAGTTTTCAAATTATTTTCTTCACTTCTTTTGTGTCATTTATTTATTGAACATCAAAACTAAAAGTTTAGAATTTCTTCTATTATTTCAGTAATTATTTCATAATATAGATTCAAATGGAGTGCAAATTAAGTTTTAACTTAACATTTATTTTAATTTTTTTAATGATTATCACAATATTTGTGGCGAACATCAAAAGCGAAGACCAATCAGTTCATCGAAGAGTCAGACGTTTTGTTTTCACAAAGAATTCAAAGGTTTCATTTGATGTCGATCTGTCGGTTCCGGTGCCAAGTCTTGGAGGAGTGGACGTACAGCTCGACTTATCGTTCCCACTGTCGATAACAATGTTAAACGACACACTTATCTTCAATCCGATTACAATCCCTTATGTTGTGGTCCCAGAATCACAGGCAGTGCCACTAAACTTTCCCTCATTTATGCCTAATTATTATAGTTATGACTCTTATTACGGCTCTCCCGGAGGTTCACCTTATTTTTCACACCAGACAATGAAAAGAAGTATTGGAGCGGCGGCTGCACAGCACCGCTTTGATCTCTTTAATACCATCAGCGAAATACTCGATCGGTTTGTCTCTCATTCTTTCAGTAATAAATTAATTTTATTTATGGTTAAGATATGGAATGGATGGGCGCACATGTATTTACAGAGCCATTTGTGAGTTGGCCAACACTCCGATGTTAATTGAATCGCCATTACATGAAATATTGGAACACATTTTAATGGTTTCCCGTTCTTATGATGAGGAGGGGTTACTTCAAGATTACATCGAAGCAGAAAATTTTGGTAAATCTGGAAAAGACTGTGCCGTTCAATACAATTCATGTGCTTTTAGTATATTTAGAAGACTTGAAGAATAGTTAAATGTCCCAGGAAAATAAGTGATGCTTTACTAACATATCTCTGACGCCATCCTTTGAAACCGGAGACTTCGGTTGAATACTTTCGATCAGTTCTGCGCTCGGATTCAAATTAAACGAAAATTGAGTCAATAATCTAAAAGAAATATATAATTCATTTCATTATTTATTTATCATTTATTAGTAAATAAAAAATATTATTTAATTCATATTAAGTCTAATATTATTACTAAAATTTTATTAATGAAAAGGAAGAGTACCTGAGTTCAGATCTAATCATTTTCCAAACAGGACTGTTCACAAAACTCCAATTGTAATACCATTTTGAGATAATTTGTGGCTGAGAAGAACAAATGACAGCAAACCAGTCGTGAAGAATACTCTGATTTAAAGCTATGCATAAAAGTGATCTGAGCTTAACGTCCATCGCTTCGTTTTCGTGACTATGATTTATATGAGAAATACTTCGGTATAATAGCTCTGATGGAGTCAAGACTCGCGCGAATTCATCCAAACGATAGGTTCGAGTTAATACTAGGCGTGAATAAACTGAATTGAAGTCACTTTCAGCACAGGCTTTCGATATCGTTTCGATTATAATCCAGGGATGGGTTGTAATGAAAAGTGTTTTCTTCATTCCATAAGTCATAATAGTTTTAAAAGCGATATAAAGTCTGCCCCGAATTAAATCATTAATAAATGGAATGACCCGATCGTCGCCCGCAATACTATAGTCTCTGTTTCTTTCATCGAGTAATTCAACAAACTTTGCGGGAAACCATCCGCGCAAACCATTTAATTCTCCGACCCAACAGTGTTCGTCTCTTTGGCTGATAATAGTAATGACATCATTCTTTCGGAATCCGAGTTCATCCGAATCATGTCTTTGGAAATCAATGAGTGCTTTGGCTCTTCTTTGTCTCATTCTTTGCTTTCTTTGGTTATATTCTTCCTCCTCATCGAAATTGTCATTAAAAGAGAAATCAGGCATCAGATGTGCCACAAATGATGGTTCGTGTACTTCAAAATGTCGAGCGATGGCCACAATAGAGTCGTGCAATTCTAATAAAATGGATGTCTGTCTGATATTCTTTGTTTTTAAATCATTTTCTGGAACTTCTGATGAAAAGATTTGTGAATGCAATGATATATTGATATCAACGGGAATGGATGGGGAGGACAACACTTCCAAGTGTTGAACTATGTTTTCTCCGGCGCCCCAAACATGCATTAAAGAAGACAAGTCTTTAATATTTGAGGGCAAATCTGATAATGAATTGAAAAGAGTGGCTGAATCTTTATTACTGCATATTCTTTGATTATAGCAAACGAGAAGACCTATTATTGTTTGATACAAAACTATTTGTCCCGAATAAAAGAAAAGATCCCAAAAATGAAAAACAAGTTTTGTTTCGGGAATAAAACCCGCGAAAAGTGTATTAAACCAATGAAAGGTTATTAGACTTATTTCAATGTCGTGTTGTTTAAGAAGTGCATCTATTTGTGGACAATGAGTGGACAGCAATGCTTTGAGAATTTGTTGATGACTATTGGATTTCAATTCATTGGCGATCGAAAGAGTTAACCAAAAGGCGTCCTCTTCTTTACAGACCAATAGAAGATAAGCGGCGATAAGCGATAGATTTACTGATTCCTGACTCATATTGTAAACTGTGGTCCCATTTTTCTGCAACCATTTAATGATTCTCAGAATTCTTCTCAATCTTTCGATACCGACGGAAGTGTTGTGCATAAAACAGGCATTCGTTGGAAGAACTCTTAGAATCTGTTTGTCTGAAAGCGATGGCACGTGATTTGAAAGATCACATAATTGACTATAACTCCATTGACTACTAGTCTTAAGAGTCATTCCTTTGGAAGTTCTCATCCATATCTGAGGTCTTAAAAATGGAGAGATTCCAGATTTTATGAGTTCTGTCAATACTTTAGTTGGTTTTATATGAGTGTCCACTTGAGACCATTTCATTTGAGGAATCGCTTCTTTGTTATAATTGAATTCTAGAAAACATATCCATTTGGAACGCATTTCTTCTTCACTCTCTTTTTTAAGAGATAATTGTTTAGTATCTGATTCTTGCGGTAAATCTTGTTGTTTGGATTTATCGATGTTATCGACTATAAAACCATATTCATCGAAATGATGCGGTGGTTGTGAGTCCTCCGGTTGTGATAAAGCTGTAAGAATGTCCTGCGGCCATATCGACGGATTCAACAAATAGAAAGGACCGCCGAATTGAGGCTCATATTGTTGACAATCAGTCGATGAGTGCAATACTATATCAGAACCAATTGATTCTGATTTCTTCCATTTCGGTTCTTCGGAATCGTCGTCGACATCACTGAGTGTGTCCGGTTGTGTCACTTTATTGTCATAACCCCTGTCGTGGGGCGAACTCTTAATTGAGCTCGAAATGGATTTAACCAAAGACTTGGCCATAACCACAATAATCGAAAGAATCGATTCTTTACTCACATCTGAATAAAAGTAAAGAAAAGAATATTAAAGGAATCGACTCATGAGTTATGTCGTGACATATTGTTTGTAACATCTCTTATTGAAAACTACTGTCAACGCAATCACTAAATGAGAACATCTCTCCATCACAGCTGTTATTCTGTGCTCCACTCCCTTCACTCCCTTCACTCCCTTTTACTCTCTACACTCCTCTCACTCTTTTGATTGCCTTCACTTTACTATTATTATAACATTTCTCTGAGTCGTCGATATTTACTTAAATAGGATATCATATCAACCTTTTATATAATTCAATAATTGGCAAATAATATAAAATAACCTATATCATTTATAATATATAACATATAATATACATGTATATAACCTAGTAGCTAGGTGATTATTATTTATTTGAAATAAGTCTTAGTAATGTGTATTAGATTATTACTTAAGGTTATCTATAATTCATTCAATTTAATTATTTGTTAACGAAATCAGACCTAATTTGAATTCTAATGCTTTTTAACATAATTGACGCCAAACTGTAACTCAATTTATTGTGAATTTGTTGTAAACCTATTGTCGGAATAATTTTCAGTATAAACCGGACGACAATCTAGACTTGAATTTCTAATCTTATGTATACAATCACTGAATTATATATAGTCTGACAACAAATCAATTCATTTATTATTTTAGTTTAACTCATTAAAAGTTGTGTCGCTTTTATTTCCAAATATAACACTTCACTTAAAATACAATAAAAATAATTTTTTGATAAAATAATTCATAAATTATTTACTTTATTCAATAAAAGAGGGGACTATCGGCGCAACACATTTATTCCAAGACCATAATAATATTCCACATTTTTTGACTTCATTTCTACGGAATTTTCCATGGTATATGCAAGGTCAATTATGAAAATATATATCTTAAGTTGCAAAATCCCCTTTAATCAATTTAACCAACTTATCAATGTAAAAATTAAAATATTAGCTTGATTGAAATCATTTTTAAACCCTTAATATAGTTTTGGTTAGAATTTACGAATGAAATTCTATACAAATGATATAATGATATCACTTTTAAAAATAACTAAGAAGTAAACCCATTTGTTCGGCAGTAGCGGATTTAAATGATCTTGGTCTCTTTTGAAAGCTTATATTTCATAGAATTGATTAGTGTAAAAACTATCTGCCAATGGACTATTGTTCCCGTGAAATTGGCCAGGTAAAATTGGTGTTTAAAGCTTTAAAAAAGATAAATTTTTGAACTCATTTGA
>JAQFZM010001097.1:0-21078 GCA_034695785.1 Galumna obvia | reverse complement strand
ACCAATCTATCAGTTTTTGTTCATAGGACACAGATATTCATAACACACAGACACATAACACACAGCTTTTACTGTATATTTCATTTAATTTTGTTAAAATATATTTTAAAATATAAAAGATTAGTATGACTACCATTATGACAAGTATAAAGTCACAAGCAAGATAAAATAAAGAACTTATCAAGTACATTAGTTATCATTTACATGCAAAGCAGGATAATTCAAGCACTGAGATCTAGTAAGGATAGTTATTTTAAACATTATTTCAAATCTTAATTATACTTCAAACTAAACCCAAAACCTAATCTCAAACTCAACTCTAAACTCCAGTACTCTTTTATATCCTTCATTACAAATACCAAGAACTGTGCCAAGGTAGACCAAATCAAGTACAATATTAGCTAATCAAGTGCGATTGTCGTTATATAAAAGAATCTCTCATAAGTTTCTTTGAGTATTTTTACCTAGTTAAGTGTGGTGAAATTTTATCCTAGTAAGTTTTATGCGATGATTATTTTCTAGTAAAATAAGTAAGTAATAATTGATCTTGCCTGTATTTGTGCGACTTGTACAGTATGTGGTCAAATATTTTTGGAGCGTAAAACGTGGCAGGTGAAGGTTCTTGGTAACTTGAACAGGGTCACCCTCCTTCCATAGAAACACCAAATCCTCTGTCGTATAGCCGTCTGAAATGAGAGACAAATCAATTAAAACAATTCCATATAAACACAGATCTGTATATAAATTATTTGCTGTTTTTTGTGTTGAAAACCGATTGAATGACAAAAATAGTGCTGACATTCGCACGAATTAAGTGTTTAACAAAAATAAAAACTCTTGAGTTTATATCAGGGATGAAAAGAATGATTTTTATGAATTTCTATTAAATATAAAACTGTTTAAGTTATCATTAATAGAGACATTAGACTTTACTCTATAGAACTTTCTCTTTATGCATCCCTGCACTCAATTCTGGGCAAAAGTCTAAGATCTATGGAAACAGAATAAAATATTTGCTGAGATTTCATGTTATTTCTCTGATTAACACATCTAATGATTATTAAGTAGAAAATGTATTAAATCAAAACAAGTATTAATAACTCAATCGATGTTTTGCTCAAAATTGTACTCAAGATAAGAGAAATAAAATTGAATCTTGTTACTTTTTCATGTAAAACTTGATAAAAAGTCATTATTCTAAATAAAATAAAATTATCATTCAATCAATTATTCAATTCTTCAAAGAATTAGATTAAAATACATCACAAATCATGCGTTTTAGTGAAACAAAAAAACACTAATATAAGGGACAGAATAAAGTGGTTGTGCTATACTTACAACTGGCCATTTGTATGGAACAAATTTGATTATCTAATGGATAGTATTTGAGATCCATAGGACAGGCGAGTACTGCACAGATAGACATACAAATCAATAAAGAGTTTTGTATATTTGAATAAATTATCATAAATTAGATATAAAAAGAATTTCTGCTCGACTTTGTAAATGTCAAGAGATAACCAAGTTAATATGTTTAACTAAGCTTTTGCTCCTCATTTTGTAATTCTATCTTGGTTATATTTAAGTTTAAACCTATCATTAGTAGAGAATTTTCATTTTCTAAGAGTTAAATTACATCAATCAATCTTAAATAAACTAGCATGATAATGTAAATTGTCGTTATAATAATGGTTAAGATTGTAGTTAAATAATATCTTGGTAACTCCTAGGCATTACACAAATTACTGGTTGAGAGTTGGTATAAGTATTGGGTAATGAAAGCGCATTACCTAATGATATACGAATAGAGTATAAGACGTTTCCATTTGGATAAATGCGGAGCAAAACGTTAGGCATAATTATCTCATGAAAGTGTCCCTCTTTTTCATTGGAGAAGAATAAGTCCGGTTTCCAAATCCTGTTGGGGTCTGTGAGCACCAGATAACGGATCTGGCCGTTCATATCATCAAACTGTAGCCTATTGTCGTTCCACTGCTCACGAAAAGTCACCTGAACTGAGTATTCCTAGAAATTCATGGATGAGTTTAATTTAATTAAAAAATTATTTCAAATATTTTGACAGGGTAGAAATAATTCCTAGGGCATGAATTTGGAAAATTAATTAAATCAGAATTCTTACTCTTTAATTTTCTCAATATTTTTAGTTTTACCAAGTATACTTAGTACATATTATGAATTTTCTTTTCTATTATATTTCATTCAAACATTTGTAAACTTAATTAGAATTAATTAAAATTCATTCCATATAATTAAAGTGGAAAGAATTCTATGTGATGCCACAAAATAACCTAGTTAATTAGCTAATTTATAATTAGACAGTGAATGATAAGCGCTTATTAAAACCCTGTTATTAATTTTGTGAAGAAATTCTTTACAGAAAACGTCGGCTTCTCTGCAGAGATTTCTTGTAATGCAGTGAAGTTTAGAGTTGTTTATCGCCAAAACAAAAGGAATTTAATTAAATATTTTTAATCCGAAACCAAAATATTTTTCAACTCAAATATCAAACAAACATTTTAATTGAATCCCAACGAAAATCTTTTAAGTAAATTGAACTTGGTAGTTAAGTAAACTCTATAAATAACCTGATATTTACAGAATAAAATAACATCAAATCCTTAATACCTGTCAGAAACAAATGGAGAGAAATGTCGTAAAGTAGTGAAACATGAAAAAAATCAACATCTATTTAATTGACACTGATACTAATCATGAGAACATGACTCAGCGGTATCTATACATGTACATTTGTTAATGTTTGAAAACGTCTATGCTCATAAACTAGACCGTCATATTCCAGGGCAAAAACCTTTACTAATTCGATCATCTTTTCAAAGATAAGTCGATATGGAGTTATCAGAGCATTACTTCTGAGTATTTTTTTGACAAAAAAATCTTTTTCTAATATGAAGAGCACTATGTCTTTGACCTCTTTTTACGCAAAAATTTTTATCAATTATATTATCGATATATCATTTCATTGATAACTTTTGACATTTATTTAGTTATCTTTTGATAAGATTTTATTAAATATTCATTAAATCCAAAATAGATTCTAAAGACTGAAGCCATAATCTAGCAATTTATGATTATCTATTAAATTTAATATAACTTTATTGAAAGTAACCCAAAATAGGTTAACAAGAATTAAATTATTTTAATATTGATTTGTGAAAACTGAATCAATTTTGCCTTGTTTAAAAATTTTAAGTTAAAATGTTTATTCAAAGAACGCAAACAAAGCATTTGATTGTTTGAATTCTCTGAATAAACATTTATTCAAATGTTAAATGTTTTAAATAATATTGTTTTGATTTAATTATAAAATTACAGTTTAAGATATATTTTAAATTAATATCAGTTGTGAACCATAATTTCAATTATTTAAATGACACTTAAGTGAAGACAATTCTTGTGTTTTTACATCATTTAATTTCATTTAATTCTTCTTATGGCTTAATATTTAAGATAATTTACCAAGTATATTTTTTTTGATTTCATCTCTATTCTAAATTGTAGTATTTTTTTGCCTGCATTATTAATAATTAAGAGAAACTATAAAGTTTTAAAATATAGAGATTAAACTAGGTAACAAATTCTATTAAATATTTTTAAGTCAAAATTGAAGATAAAAATAATTTGTTTACTAAAAAAATTATGTTTCAAATAGTAACTAAAAACTGTAAATTTAAATTCAAAAGTGAATTTTGTTTTAAATAAGTTTTTAAATAAAGTTATATTGGAAAGAATTCCTGGATGAGTTTTTTTATTTATCATTTCCCTAGATTAATTTTTAGCCAGATAATATTTATTATATAAGTAAAACACAATATATTTAAAGTTACATTATTAATTTTAAAAAGAATATATACTTTTATAATGAAAATAAACTTAACATAATGTAAATATATAAACAGAGAACTTAAGTTATTATAAAGTAATTTTTGTTTAATAAAGATAAGATAATTTGTTAATAAAATCCTGTATATCAAATTTATAAACTTATTTGAGCATGTATATCTTATACTTTGAGCTCTTACAACAAGTTTTGATTTATTATTTTGAAAACTGTAATTTTTTTACTTAGCTTTAAAAGTCAATCATAAATAATGATAATATCTTCAAATATTGGACATCTCAACTAATCAATTCATTTTTAAATTGATCCTAGCTAAATTTGAATGAATAATTTTTTCGTTAAGACCTTTCATTTATTTCTATAAGTTTATTCTTAAATTATAGTTATATTAATCTACCTTGGCTATACTTATTCCATTGAAAAGGAAAGCACTCAATTTATTGATAAAATTGAAAACCATTTCAAAAAATGTGCTTGCTCTTCAAATTAGTATTCAAAATGTAGACAAAGTGCTGAGCGTTTCTCAGAAAAGCTATTCGAATGACTCTATTATTTGAATTCTAGTCCTCAAACTCTGACCTAATATTCACTGAAATGAATATTCGCTGAATTTTTTTTTCATTGAATTACATTTTGATCGTCAGTTACTATCGATTAGATCTTTAGGAACAGTACTTCTATCGGCCTGAATGTCAAGAGTCAGCGGAAAGACAGTCAGTCAGTCAGGCAATGGCTGTGCGATTGTTTGACATAAAAATATATCTGTTTTCTCTCAATCAATACTCTATTGACGGATAAATAAAACTTCAATTAGAAGTCAAAGAATGAGATGAAGAAAAGACATCACTTCTAAGAAAAATAAGAAAATTTGAGTCCATTTTACTTCTGAATGGCTTTTCTATACTTTTCTATACTTTACAATAAAAACTGTACTTTAGTTTAAGGCATTAAAACCAAAAATACAATTCTTGCAAAAAATATAAAAAATACTGTTTTTTAGAGGTGACCATATCTTTAGACTATTACATACAAAACTACCATGTTCAATTGTTATTTTATTCCATTTTGGATTAATAATTAATAAATGATTTGTTTAATATTTTTTTAAAATACATAGTTATTATACCTAATTTAGTTATACAATATTATTTTAAAAACTGTATATTTTAAGTGAAAACAAAATGATTTATATAATTGTTTTCTAAATTAATATCAAATGGGGTAATTATTTCCAGATCTTACTTTTGTAAATGTCGATTATTTGATTTTCATTAGTTTATTTTTATCTATATTAGCTTGTTAACCGAAAAACAATCCTATATGTACTTTTAATTGATTAATTTATCATAAAAGGCTCAAAGTATTATTGTTTTATTCACAATAATTTGTGATAATTGTCTTATAAAGTGATTTATATATAATTACATAAACAATAATATCTTAAAGTCTATGCTATTATAACTTTAAAATATTAAGTTTTTAAAAATATATTATAAATAACTTTAATTATAAAACTGTAATTTTAAAATAGATTTAAAAGTAATTATTAAAAAAGAGACAAATGACATACACTTTAATTACAAACAATTATCAGGTATTAACAGTCAATTGTACCTGATAACTGTTTGTATTTTTAAATAAATATTAAACTTATTATTAATGAATTGATTTATAACAACTCAATGCTATTTGGAAAAACAAAACTCTTGATATTTGTTTTTGTTACATGGTCATCTTAGTAGAGATTTAGAAAAAAATGTTTATTTCAAGAAAAATCTTTTAAGAAAAAAGTAATGGAGTTTTGGTCCATTCCTTAACACCTAATTGTTATCGAATGGGAGTTAAAATGAAATTAATTTTTCTTTCTTTGAAATACTTCTTCAATAGTTAAAAGCACTTTCCTTTATCCTATCAAGATCAGTTTTTCAAGGCAACTTAGTGCCTAATGATGCTAGATAATTCATATGAATATTTCCAAAAATAGAATACTGTTCTATACAAAAATCTATCGGAAATGGTTTGTAAGCAATAAATCAAACGATGAAATCAATAACTTTTTATCTACTCTTCAAAAGAAATGATTGATTTGAAAGAACTTTTTAAAAAACTAATGACCGGAGCATTTCAAAAATGATTATAGTTCATCTAATCTTGGTAATTGATGATCATATGAACTTGCTATATATTATATATTCTTGATAAATGTTTAAAACAGTAGCTTTAAGTGTAAAAAGAAGATTAGTTTAAATCAAATAAATTGAATCTAAAAATTCTATAGAAATCTATTGAAAAGAATTATAAATAAAAATTGGAATTAAATTTTTATTCTTCTCTTTTGACTACCGATTGATGTCTGAAACGATATAAAGTCATTAATTTATTGCAAGACTTAATTTTCTGAATAAAAGGCGTGTATTTCAATGACAGGATATTTTTCAAAAGCCTTAATGACTTACAAGAAAATGAAAAAATTGGGGAATATATTCAAATGAACAAAGAGAGGGGTAATTTTTTTGAATTTTAACTAATTAAAGTCAATTCATTATACTGTAATTAACTAGTTCATTTAATTTTCATATCAAATTAGATGAAGTTAATAAATAAGCAAGTAAAAATAACTTTTGAACTAAAAACACATCTAGTTAATATTTCTAATCGCAGAATGGTTAGAAATGTAGCTCAAATAAATATTTAATCTAGATAATTCTGTAAAAGTAGCGGTAAATTATGTGATCAATTTAAAAATGTTGGTCTAATGATGACAATTACGTACTGATTGGATGACTCACAAAGAAATTCAGTTTCAAAATAGAAGAGAACTCTTTCTATTCATTCACTCATTTAATAGATTCGGAGATATATTTTCTGAATCATTATATAAATGAGTGACCATTAAAGCTGTCATTTTCATTAGATTTTCACCATTTCTGTTATGAGATTTTCAAAACTATTATTCCTCGAATCAATTAATGGCTGAAAACTCAATCAAATGTTTAATTATTGTGTAATTTTAACGACATCTCATTAGTAAATAATTGAAATTAACAAGATTCTTTAAAATTTAATTAATATCTTGAATTTTAAATTAATTATAATTATTTGTTAATGAAGTAAATTTATATAAAGTTTCAATAAGTTATCTTGGTCATATCAAATTAGCAAGTCCAAAAAGTTTATTTGATATTAGGATTAGGGTATGTCTTAATATCTGTTTTAAGTGTGGATTTACTCAACTGATTGAAAACTGTAAATTTGAACGTTAAATGTCTGACAATAATATATTTTAAAGTTTAATACTTTTCCTTTCATTAATTGATTCAATGAGTTATTTTTGGAGTTAAGTGTAGCGTAATTTTACTATAATAATAATTGTAAAATAGAAACTTCTTAACTATTAATGGCTATATTTATATAATTAAAATATTAATAGTTTACTATTGAAACAAATTATTTTGTAAATTAATTTTATTCTATTATAAAAACTGTAATTTTTAAATTTTATTTCAAAGGACTTTTGAAATAATATTCGTTTGCAATGCAAACTTTGCATGTTTAGTTGGGAAAAAGGAGAATTTAGAATATCATTTTTGTTTATTAAACTTTTATAGCATTTTACCATATTTTTAAAAAGTGCAAGCTAATACATCTACTTATTTAAATATAAATTCAAAAATATTATAATATTTTGCTATAAATGAACAAAAATACTGTAATTTTTAAATGAGATTCAAAATATGCTTTAATTAAATTATAATTTGCATTGTTTATCGATGTAACATATGCTAGAGTAATTCTTGCAAATATATAATTATAATTAAGATTATAATTTTTATTTTATTTTATCATATCAATATTTAAAAGTATTCCGATTAGATAATTATAATTTACTGATTATATAAATACAATAATTTATAATTAAAAATTTAATAGATGCTTTTATCAGATATATAATAAATTACCAAGTTCAATTGAATTCAACAGAATTACATTCTATTTTGAGCTTGTCAATTTAATGGATACCAAATTTAATAAAATTACATTCCATTGAACACAACCAACACTTAAATTGATTAATGAATTTTCCTTCATTTCAACCCATGATTGAGAAAAAAATTACCAAGATTGATTACATCAAGGTGATTATAACAAGAATTAAATGAACGAGATGCCTCTATACGATTAAATATTCATCAACCACATTTACTTACCATATCAAGATCACTTATCTTGCTAATACTTCTCAGATAAATGTTGACGTGAACATAGCAAGGACCATCTAAAATGTGAAGGAACATTTTGTTTGTTATTGAAAGTTCTAGATTAAAATGCGCTTGTTCATATTTGCCTAGGTATTTTGTATTCTTAGACCTGAGATTTGTGAGTTGTAAATGAGACAACACTTGAGACTTAGCACAGAATAATGTATTGTTTTTCAACGGAATCGGACACAAGACGTCACACATTTAGTCGAACGACATTTACGTATAGATGTGTTGCAAAACGACTGGTTTTAGGACTTATAGGACTGGGATTTGAGGAAAAGGTTAGGAATTCCACGGATTTCGTGTAGTTTTACAGTTGAATGGATAGGAATTGTGAGGTTTTACTCACAAATACTACTGACTTATAGACATAGAATTGGAATAAATTGAGTTTTTCTTTCATATATTCATATGAGAATGTGTTTATCGCACGACATTCTATTCCGTACATTACCCGGAATTGATTTGATATGAGCAAGGTAGCTTAAGAAATAATGTATTTTATGGACACAATTTAAAGAAAAATAGTTAGAAAATGAAAATTTTCTTATAAACTAGGTAATTTACAATGTAAATAATGCCTTTGTTAAAAGACCTTGCTCATAATTTGTTTACATCAAATTAAATTGTTATAATCTTTTAAAAGAAAATTATTTAATGATTAAAACAATAAAACTGTAAATTTTAAATTAAAGCTAAAGTAATCCTTAAATATTTTTTCATTTATAAATATTTGAGATTAAAATTAAATCAAAGTTTTTTTTAATTAAAATATAAATATCTCTTTTGTTAAAAGATCTTGCTAATAATTTATAATTAAATTAATTTTTTTATAAACAGGGTAGAATAATTTATAATTAATTCAATATTTTAAGCAAGTTCAGTATGAGTTGCTAGATATTTTCTAATAAAATAAACATTGATTTTTTATAAACTACCTTGCTCATCACATGATATTAATGATTTTTTCCAGATATATCTAAACAACATTTAATTAAAGTGTTTCTTATTCTTAGCACAAGAATGTGATTCAGCAGAAGATTAATTTATCAATCACATTTTATTAATAAATGATGGAGTGCCACACAGTTAGCTTTATTTAATTTACTTTTGTGCATGATTAATTTTTAATCAGACAAACGCTTATTGATTAACTTTAGACACTTTTCAGAGCACAGAATAAAGTGTAACGTTTAATCAATTCTCATAAATAATTGAATATGTTCTAGAACATTTAATATTCAATTGTGCAAGATTATTTTACAATATATCTATAATATTCACAGAATATTCCATAAATAAAATTTACCACGCGTAAAATTTTATTCATAATCACATATAAAAGAGTAAAATGATCCTGATTTTTTAAAAAAATAAACAAGGAGATTCTACATAAAAAAACTATTAGGGACAGTGAACACTTACCATGGTCACATCATCAATACGAGAGATACTCCTGACGAAGACGTTAACGCGTACTATTGCGGGTCCGTCTAATGCGGGTCCGGCTAAAGCGGGTCAGCACATCGATTGCCATCACAATAGGAGAGCAGACAATAATGACAGACACATAGATATAGCGTTTTGTCAGATATAGAGAAAGAGTAAAACCAAAACAATAGTCACGACACACAACAACCGCATTACGACCGGACAGTACGCAAACGGCAATTGGTTTTTGCAATTAGTTTTTGTTGGCACAGAATTAACAAAAGGAAAGACAACATTAAGAGTTTGATAACAATATTTCGCTTCAATTGTTTTGGGCTTTAATTATATTTTCGATACAATTCGAGAGAAGGGGAGGGAAAGGGAGAGGGACAGGGAGAGAGAGTGGGAGGGAGGTGGAGAGAGAGAGTTGAGGAATGGGTGGGAAATGTTGAAATGAATTACTATTGTTTTAAATGCGATGTCTATTTCTTATAGAATATTCTTATTCTGTTTTATTTTTGAAGAATAAAATGTAGTATAAAAAGGACACCATATGTAGGGAATGGTTAGTTGTGTTCTCTATAATACATTTGATTCCCGACAACAACAATAAGAATATTCTTTAGGAATAAATGTTTGGCAAATGTTTTTGAGAGCAAATGTGTCAGTAGTTTAGCCAAAGATTTATATTTTTTATTATATTTTTTACTGAAGTTTAATGTATTTCATGCGTTTTCTGTCAAACAAAACAGTGAGAGACAGTCCATAGCCATGTGGGGAACGGCAACACACAAATGCAAAATACATTAGCACAGGCGTTGGTCCATGCAACAATAAGCTTATCATAACAGCACAATTGTGAGCAAGATCATTTTTTGTCAATATTATTTCAGTGCCACAAAAAGCTCAGCCATTGTTAAGCCATTCTAAGTTTACTAAAGTATTTCTAGAGCAGCATGGTACTTTTTAACATTTGCATGATAAATTTTTGAATATCTTAATGATTCTTAAAGATAATATTTTATCTTGTGCAAAATATGTGCTTGTCAATTAAAAATTAATCTTTTAACTATAAATTTAAAGATGATTTATAATTTTAATATAGAATAAAAAAATTATACCTTGCTAATATTAATCTAATTAACGAAAAATGGGATTAAGGCTAAGTTGAGGCCTACTTTAGTGAATTAGTATATGTATTGCACACCCCTTACAATTGGAAGCCGTTTCGCAACGGAACTCATTCTCACTATTTATTACTTCCGTTCAAAAAATATATAAATTCAATGAAGACTTCAATTGAATTCTTTAATAGAAATAAGTGTTGAAAATGGATTATAGCAAAACAGTGTTCAATAGTGACATTTCCTTCAGCACTTGTTAATGAGTTTAATGTTTTAGCCATAAAAATCATTTTCATTTTAATGACATACCCTTTAATTATAGTCTAAATCATCAAAACTAATAGAAAATATGTTTTCAAAGCTATGAATCATTTTTTAAGAAAATAGTCTTTAATTTTTAGAAATAAAATGAATTGACTTTTCTATTGAATTAATCTTAAGATCAGTTAAGGAATGTTAGCCAATGAGGAGACAGTACTCACTGACAGATAATATAATTATACCATCAATTGATAAATTTGATTGAGATTTGCTTTACTTGTATTCTGTTTCCAAGAATTGCCAAAAACTAACGAATCGTTTTACAACACTTTTCTTTCTTATTCTTAACAATTCCTTAGGAATAGATTTTGAGCGCAATTCAAACAAATAGTAAAAAGAGTTACGATTATTGCTTTAGATTTGTAGCAAATGAGCTAAAGATAAAAACTAAATGACGATAACTAATAACAGGGATGAGCAAGGGGGTCTAGTTTTGCTTTCATTTATTTTTATAACTTGATATCTTTGTGTTTTTAATTAAATTGGTATTTTAGCTTGTTTAGACTATAGTAGAGTAAAACATATTTCAGTAATAAAAATCTTTTTTATCCTTGATCAATTTAATGTCACAAATAATGACTTATTATTTATGATAATATGATATATAAAATAACACTATTTAAGAATTTCAGCCAAAAAACTATTTGAAATGAGAAAACCTTCTCGAGCCTAATTTTAACTTGGTTATTTAAGATTATTAAATAATGAAATAACAGTTTCTTATGAAAGAGATTTTGGAAAATATTTTTAACTAGAAAAGAGTCTTGGTTATTTTTGTGTTTTAAAAGATTGTTTTTTATCTGAGTAATAGTAATTTTAGAAATAATATTTGATTTATCTTGGTTATAATTTACGATTCTATGGCCAAAAAATTGTATTTTGCACAGAATATGACGACTATTTTCATAAATAATGATATCAATTCTTTGAGAGTAAAAGTATAACAAAATTTATTGCAATTCTTTCAACGAATTGAATGACAAACAAAATAAAATATTTTCAAATTTGTTTCGAAACTAATCTTAAAATATTCGCCAAAATTTTGGTTTTAGTGTTTAGAATACCAGAGCGTAGGAAAGGGTAGAAAAACAGAACTTAATAGCTTATAGTATATACAAGAAATCCTCTAAATATGCAAATTTTGAATATATTTTTATTCAAAACAACTCAATCCTAGAATACTTTAAATAAATTATCAAGAATAAACAACAAATTATATGAGCAAGAAGATTACTTTGATAATGTTTCAAGGGGATTTCATGCAAATGTCCAAATAGATAATATATTTAAAATATAAACTTGGTTAAATCTAAGCTTTATATCATAAGCTTTTAAGGGATAGTTTTCTAAAGAAAATTACCAAGGTATATTTATTTGAGCCAAGAGTAAATTTTCGGTTATTAGGTAACATTTGTATACAAACTTTTAGTATTAAACAGTTTGTATTAAAAAGTTTAAACAAAGATAAATACCTAGATTATTTAGAAAATAATATCAAGTAAGCTTGGCGAAATCCAGAAAAGAAAATTTGCATAGGATGTTTTACCTTGTTACCCTATCTTTCACATTAAACTGACTAAACTGAAAGTGAATGCATTTATCATCGCTTAAGTCTAAGGGCTGACAAAAAGAGATGTCGGCGGGAATGGGTAATGGAATGGGTAATGGGCTGCCAAGTGTGAGATGACCACTACGTGACCAGAATAGTATGTGTGCTGTCATTTATTATTAAAGCATTTTCTCACTCAAAAACTCCTATAAGTTTTTGTATACAATAGTGTTTGTCATATGAAGAGACATAACTGTCTGTTTGGTAGAACGCATACTGTGCCCGATGTCAGTGTGCCGTTAATCGGCAGAGCGCACAGCATTAGCCACTCAGACACTCACTCATCATAACCGGAGCTCTACTGTTCTTCTATGTGTGAATAATATCCGTTAGAAACGGTTCACAAATTCTAAGAAAAGACGCATTCATTAGAAACTGTAATCAATAGCTTTAAAAACATGTCTTAATACTGAGCTCTCGCTTTACTCCAAATCCTATTATTCTTTGCGTCAATTTTTGGTGAAATTACTGTTTTTTATGCGAATATATATTCTTCTAATCAAATGATTGATTGAATTCCTGGTTAATTAGTTGGAAATACTAAAAGAATTTAAATAAAAATTCCTGAATATTCTCTGGTATTTGACACCCAAATTATCATCTCTAGAATAGAATAATTCCCTTGGTGATTGACAACTAAAATTGATCCATCAAGATTCTTGTCATATTTATTTATGAGATTAAAATACTTCTGGATTTTCAAAGAGTATTTTCAGTGTTTATCATAAATATATAGTCAAGTATTATAAGAATATTATAAACTTGCAATAAAACCCATAAATCACTCCATGCTATAAATTAAATTTTGCTTGATAAATTTGAATTAATAAGCGTATTAAATAATTACTAGGTAATTATTTATTAGAATAGAATATGTATACTGTCATACGCACTCCATGCTTAATATAAGTTTGAGCAAGATTAATTTTAAAATTGTGCGAGCACTCCAAGAATTGTTGAATTATTAATTTATAATTAACTTATTTTTAAATTATATATAAATATATTAGAAATTATAATTTGTTCTTGATAAATTATTTGCAAGAATGTGATGATAAATTGCTAGATATCACACCATGCAGTGCTCTAGTAATGTTTTTTAAAGTGTTTATGGCTTTTTATTATTAAAATTTGTCAGAATATTTATCTAATTTCCATATTTATATCATTAATTATTCTGAAAAATATTATTTATATTCAAATATTTTTTTAAAAATATTAATTCATGTATTTAGTAATGCGTTAAATCAGTGATGAACAAGAATATGGAAAATTATCTAGGGCATACTATCTTTAGTTAGTTATATATCTCTAATAAGGTATAAATAATACCATAAATACCATAAATTCTTTAAAATAAATAAACATGTTTAAAATAGTTAAACAACGCTAAAAATAACAAGTTTACAATACTCTGTACACCACTGATTACGAACACATTTTTAAGATAATTTAAGAGTTTTTAGACATAAATTCATTAGAAATTTAAAAACTGTATATTTGAGGGAAAAGTTTTCTTTTTTAGGGTAAAGGATTAAAGTAAGGGAAAGGTTATTAGACAAACATTTAATACAACATTTAGAAATGATTTTTGTTTTTATGCTCATAATTGTGTGTATAATATGCTGTCCACTAACTATAGTTGCATTTAATGATATAAATAGTGCACTTACCAACTGTGCCAACTGTATTGTTGACACCTAATGGTCTTATTCTGCTGTCATATCTTCCGTCACCAATAATTGAGTCTAATATACGCTTTTCTATGGCTCGGATGTTAGCACTGGCCCTAAACAAAGCAATTACATCATTAGTAATTTGAACAAGATAGTTTTTTTTATATAAATTTCTAATAGATTTTTAATAATATTTATCAGACAACTGGATTTCCAAACTGATCATGGTAATTTAATAGGAATTTAAATGTTAATTAATTTGATTAGATAACTTGATAGTTGTTTTTTAACCTTTATATTAATTAACCTTGTTAATAATGTAAAGGTTGTATTTTTTTTATTAGTTTTTTTTAATTAAAACTGTAAATCATTTATTTAAATAAAAAAATTTAATATTAATATATTTTTTGTATTCCCTTGTTAAATAGTACACATAATCTTGGTGGAAATGAATTTAATTGTGCTATTTTGGTTATTTTTATTAATATAAATAACCTATATAAATATAACCTAGTTTGATAATATGAAAGCAAAAATTACAAGTAATACATTTCGTATTGTTTACTAAAAACTTTATTTTTATTTTATTATTTGAATTAATTATGTTTTCAAGAAAGCAATCATGGTGATTTATTTTATGAACACTTTTCAACAACATAAAATATATTTACCATGCTAAATCATTAATGTTTATTAACTAAATATATTAAAACTATTTATAATTTAAAAACTGTCAGAAATTTAATTAAAATGTTTTTCGGAAATAATAAATAAATTACTAAATATTGGGAAAAAACATGTAATTTTGAGCAAGGACTTTTTAAATTAATTAGAAATTTAATCTACGCCCACATTCTGTCAATTTAGAAAATTAATCTAGCAAGATTATTAATTCATAAATCAATTCAATTAGAAATTTTACTGAACTCTACTAAAATATAAATCTTATAAATAAACTAGTTCAAATATTGATCAAGATTATTATTATATTATATATTTTATGCTTGATTAATTTTGAGAACTTTTATTTTATGAAAAAGCAGTTTTCAAATTTAATCAAGCAAAAAGTCTATCGAAGAAATTAATTCTTTTTTAATTTAATAAAAAAAATCTAATATAAAGAAAAGTCAAATATTTGAGTTCGAGACTATTCCTGGAAATCCTAATAAAATAAAGTATTCTTAGAATAAAAGTTAACTCATTAATGGAGAGTCGAGAGCACAGAATGAAAAATAAAATTCTCTGTATTAGAGCTGATTATACCGTTAAAGACTGAATAGGATTTCATCTTTTTTTTTCACTCATTATTTTTAGTAAAACTATTAATGAAAAGAAGAAAATGTTTCCATCGATCGAAAGGAGACCTAAATCTGAATAATCAGCGAAACGACAAAAAATTTAATCAGAAAATCATCTCTTTTTTGAAGTAATTAATGATTTTTTTCTGATTAGTTTTTAACGAATAAAAAAACATAATTACCGTAAAAAACAGTTAATGAATGGCGTCTATAATGGCGTCAAAATTAGTCTCTTCTTTTCGATTAATATTTTCCTATTTTGACCTCTATTTTTACCTTAATTAATCAGTTGCAAGGTGATAATTTTATTTAGAAATTAATTTACTATTTTTGTACTGTAATGATGAATTAAATTGTCCATGCTTTCTCTGATTTCATCAATTTTATATTATATTTTGGAATTCATTAATTAAAAAGTTTTATTTTTTATCTAGTTAATATTTTTGTTAATTTTACTTGGTAAGTAGGAAGATCATAAAAATCCAAGATTCAATTTGTATCTAGCTACTTTTTGTTCTTTTCCAACGCATTTTACTTTATATTTAAATAAATTGAATTTATTGATGAGAGAGAGAGAGAGAGAGAGAGAGAGAGAGAGAGAGAGAGAGAGAGAGAGAGAGAGAGAGAGATTCATATGAATCCAATTTTTAAATGGAAAAAAATGAATAAAAAAGAAAATTACAGAAAATCTGAGAACAGAATAAGAGCTCAAATAAGTGGAAATGATTTATTTGATTCGTGTAAATCAGTCTAATACAAGTGAAAAGTAACAAGATTCTATTTATTTTCTTATTCAAGAATTCAATCAAAATCCTTTTATTCATAGCACTCTCTTATTCTGTGCTCTTCAAACATTTAATATTGAAAGGCGTTTCTCATAAAACTAATTGTTTGAATTATAAAATTGTTGCTAGAACAAAAATTAGGTCACTTAAATTGATTATTTGTTAACTTATTTATAGCGCACAGAATAAACAAGTGAATTCTTGAATTTGTCCTAAGGTTTCGATTAGAGTACAGAATAATAGTGTTATGAATACAACAATAATATTGAAATATATTTTTTTGATTCGTGTAAAAACTCGTCTCATTTTAGTCGAATTGATAGGAAAAGTCGCACTTTTCAAACGCATCACTGCTTTGATTGCTTTCTCCTTTTTCTCAAATATATTTTCAATGGTATAACCAAGGTAGGTTTCAACGAGAAAATGTCAATAAAATCCATAGAAAACGAATAGAGAATAAATTTTAGTTTAAAATAAAAAGTTTTGCAAGATCAAATGTAAAGAATTGAAGATATATCAGGGTATTACTGTAATTTTAGCAAGTCAATAATTGAAATAAACCTCAATGGCAGTGCCAAGTACTAATCCCATGTCATTTATTGGAACTGGAATTCCTTTTTCTTTACGTTAGAACTAAAGGAATTCAAAGCCTATTATTTTACTCATTATATTCTTTGTGCTATTCTTTTGACAATTTCCACGATTACTATCATTTTAGAAATCATTTTCTGTGTTTCACTTCTATTATTCTGTTCATCAAATTCTATGCCAAAGGAGAGGCACAGAATCGACAGATTTGAGTTCATAACGTAATTATTATTTGTTTCGGAAATAAGAGATCAGAGTTAAAGACTCTTTCCGTTAGAAACAACTAAAATATTAACTTAGTTTGGTAAAAATAGTCTTGGTAAAATATTTAACCCATTTAACAACAAGAAATTGCGTAATGAATAAATGAGACCCAATTAGGATACTATTCATAAAATACGTTACTATTATTTGAAAATTGGTTTAAATCCAAATACTTTTATGATTGTTATTATTATTAATTATTATTAATTATTATTAATTATTATTAATTACTAATTAATTCTAATAATTTATTAATACTTATAGATAAACATCAATAAAACATATTATTTTATAAACAATTAGTAAGAAATACTGTATGACATGTGTTTTGTAGTGGACAAATATTATGTTCAAAAACAACGTTACTTTTTTGTTCATCAAAAAACGTGTTTTTATCGTTTTTATAGTATTTTATAATTTGTAAAAACTTTGAATCAAATCAATGGACAGAAAGAAAGTTATTCTGGTGTTAGGGTTGACTCTGGTCACCATGTCTTTGGTCGGTATCTCTTTTTCTCTGTATTTGATTTGCAATCAACTAAAAGAGGAGGAAATTCAGATCGACTGGTCATTCAGTGATCTCTTGAGCGGAGCGTTTGGTGAGAGTCGTGACACCATTGAATCATATGAATTACCGGACGACCACTGCATACGTGTGCCAACATTTTTAGTGACAAAACTCATTGGATTTAGAGGAGAGTATATCAACCGATTAGAGCACAGGACCGACACATTAATCCATGTCTCAGAAGAGGTGTTAAACGCAAAAATCAGACGAAAAGTGGTCAAAACCGACTTCTCATTTAAAGTCTATCCTCTAATCAATGAATGGAAAGAAGGGTTTGAAGCAGAAGAAGACAACAACAATGAGGAGAACACAGAAATGTTTGGTTTACAACTAATTTGTATCACTGGCTCTGAAGACAATATTGCAAGAGTGGAAAAGATGGTCAATGATCTCATGGATAGCAACAAAATTGAGTCCATCCCTATTCCCGACGGATGTAATATCGGAGACGACCAACAGCTCCAAAACATTGAAATCCAGTCCGGCGCCAGAGTTAGACTCGTTGGCCATAATTTCGCTCAGAATAGGTCTGTCTTTATCTTTGGTGATGGAAAAGAGAGAGATAATGCCAAACAGATGATCAACAAAATCGTTGAACAGTTTTGGCATAAATCTAAGGGTTAACTCATTGGATGTATTCTTTGTTTTAGTTTTTTGTCATTTTTTAAGTAAAATTTAATCATTTTTTTAATTTTTAGTGATAATCAAAAGAGGCTGAGCTTTAGAAGAGCCCTTTTTAAGTTTCTCAATCATTGTTTGACCTTGTTCATTCATCTCTTTTACTTGAAATTATTTTTTAATACAATTTTTATAAATTTTTTTGATGAAAAATATGCAAAAAATCACTTAAAATAATGATTTTCTCATTTAATTCAATTGTATTCTGCATTCAATTACTAATAAAAGACTTTTATAAGACTTATAAATAAGACTTTTTTGTTTCAAATCAAAAGAAATAAATTATAAATTGATTTCAACGTTAAGACAAATAAATAAATAATAAATTTCTAATAAAAATAAGTGTTTTTTCTTGTATTTTGATTTATTGGGTTATCGTTTCAGAAGAGTCACCACTTATTCTGTGTCCAACAAATAGCTCTTCCAATAAGGGAAAGGAATGCCATTGATATACGACATGACAGTTATGGTCCATTCAATCACTAGTGATTGTTATCTCTATTTTTCAAACAGAAAAAACTTAGAAATTCCTGTTATTCGTAGCCTTTAATTTAGGCTCAAATCATTCCTTAACATTAAATTCTTGGTCACATCAAAAGGTACGTACCATAAACCTGGAATTCTTGTTTAAATATACTAAATTAGTACTAGATCAGTTAATTAATTCGATCTAGCTATACATTTATTCATGGTTTAATTGATTCTATATCAAGTTGAATATGTGTTCTTGGTAATAATTAGTATAAACTGTATATGCATTCCTTTTGAATGAGACCCTGGTAATAGATGTTTGATAATAAATAAACTTGTAAATTTTTTGACAGATTAATTGTAATCTAGAAATGATTGAAATCTCAAGAATTCTTATCCAGCAATTTGTTAGTTAAGAGTGTTTTTTATTGTTTTTTAAGTACGAGGATATTCTGTGCAAACCTTTTAAGAGAGGAATCAAATTCAGATTTAAATCAATTGTTTTTTCCTTACATTTTATGAAATCGATTGAAAACTAGGGCTAAAAATTCCTATTTTAGTCTCAAAAAAGGTTTTTCTTTTGATTTTCTTTTTTTTAACAAAGATTTTGAAGGCTTTGCTTTTCTCTAAAAATCTGATCCAAAGAAAAATATTCTTACAAAACATTTAACATTAAATTCGTTTTTTTGGGAACAATTGGTTTAAAACAAATTTTTACTGAAATTTAAAGAATAAAAAAAATAATTTTCTAAAAATTCTTATAAAAGAAATTGAATTTTTAGACACAATTCTTGATTCAATCCAATATTAGGCGATTCCTAAACAGACAGCGATTACCAGTGGGTGGGGCTATAAGTGAAGTATAACCAAATATAAAGCAATTTTTAAATATATTTCCAATTCTTTAAATCTAATAAACTTTATTTTTAGCAAAACCAGAGTTAAATTAAATAATTTATCAAGGCAATTTATGATATATTATTCTGGTTATACCATTAATAGAAATGCTCTTATAGAAGAATCCCAACAAATCTCATTTTCATGCCTTCCATTAGTTATATTTCTTTGGTTTCGATTCATTATTATATAAGTATTGCACAAAACTCTCCATAATGTGAAGCATATTCTGTGCTCTCACTTCAAGACTGAAAATCATAAATCATATGAAAAATTAGCGAATAATATAAGACATGAGAAGAAGAAAATTCTTAGACATTAGAAGATATTTTTCATTCTATGCTCTATTGATGACTATCCCATCGGAACGGCGGGTGCTCTCACTATAAGTCACAGCACAGACTATAAAAAAGAAGAATTGTGTGAAAAATTACGGCAAATTCTGTGCCAAAAATTCAATGACAGGTTAAACGTAGGAACAGCTCAATAGCACTGATAATAGTCCTAATGGTTCTGATCTATTGATGAAATTAGAGCACAGGCTTAGAGCCATTGACGATATCCCTTTCCTCAATCATAAGCGACTGGACTGTCATATATGGAATTAGAAATTTTATTAGTGGCACAGAATAGTGATTATTATTACTATTATATTTACAACAACTCCTTTGCTGTGCGCTATCGACGAGTGATTAATTGGTTTATGAATTGATAGCAAACATAAAACGGTTGAGAATAATGTATGGCTTCTGATCTATAGATACATATATTTTAAGCCTTTCCTCTAATAATATATCACAAGAATTATTTGCGATAATTAATAACTATTTAATTAGATATGAGTTAAGCCATAGAGTGGTTGAGGTATAGACACAGTTGTGGTCATGTATTGGTTTCTAAACCATTGTTTTCGTTATGTTTTGCACAGAATAAGTGGAGTATAAGTATAGGTCTGATAAGAACTGATATGATTTAATGTTATTCCGATCAGGTATGACAGTATCTATTACATATTATGGATATCTCTTTTTTTCTATTGAATTGATTTGTGGCTAACTTTTAGCAAGAATCTGATGGAACAGAACACAAGACATTTGTTTTGATTTTTAGTATTCATCAGGGATGGCGAAAGGGTCGAGTCCTAGGAGGGAGGGGTATTTTGGCAAAATACCCTACCCTAGACCAAAAAATGCCAACAGACCTAGTGTCTGTCCATAGACGCTAAT
>JAQFZM010001096.1:0-21081 GCA_034695785.1 Galumna obvia | reverse complement strand
AATATTTTTTTTGCTTTCGAGATCTCGACGAGAATCTCGAATGGTTTTGATCGGGAACGAGAAATGAAATTTCGAGACGAGATCGAGATCTCGACTTCTCGTACCGACCTCTACATTTTACCACTAAAATGTTATTAATAATAACTTATTATCTTGCTTAAATTCATTATTATTCTTAAAAAATAGTGTTTTATTAAAAATATTCTATAGTTACTTCTATATAATATTTCCTAGAAATCTTAATTGTTAAAGTAGTCAGTTTAATAAAATATTTTTAAAATTAGCTCCATTAAACTCGATAAGAAAATAAATTTAAAGTTTTATCTAGCTTGTTTTAATTATAATAAATTTTTATTTAAATATTTAAAAAATTTCATTATACACAAAAGTTTATTCATTAAACATCGAGTAAGTTTCAAACCAGATACATTTTCTTTAAGTTTTTAAATTAGTTTTAATAATGTTTAGGTAATGTTTCAATTATCAAGGATCTTTTAATATGAATTGTAAGTGTAACCAAGGGTAAAGATAAATTTTTTTAATGAACTATGAAAACTGATGACCATTTTTTCGCAATTATTATTTTATTGGCAAAAAATGTAAATTAATAATTAATGAAAATCAAGATAAATTGAATAATTTGACAAAACTAATATGAGCAGGAACAAAATAATTGTAATGAAAGAATTTATATGGAATCCAATAATATTATTATTTTTAATTAAATATCAAAATAAATTCAATTAAATTATTTTCATATTAGTTTAGTAAGAAAATTTTGTAAAATTTATCAAGGTCTCTGAAAAGTAAAAAAATTTTAATTTTGTCAAATTCTAGACTATAATTGTATTTTCTTAAAGGTTTGGCTTGATAACTCTTTAAAATATGATGATTATTTAAAATGAGTTTAATTTTAATTTTATAAAATAAACTATTAAACAATTCTAAAAAGTAACAAATAAATGATTAACCAAAAGTGCTTGCTAACAAATAGTATTAAGTAAATGCCGATCCCCGATTAGGTAAACATTATAGTGCCAAACTGTATATTTTATTTTGATGATTATGGTTTCCTTGGTTATATTTTGGTGTTTGTACAAATTCCTCCACTCATTTCAGAACTATGGTTATTCTTAATAATAATAATAATAATAATAACTTTATTGAGATAAATAACGTGTCTTAAAATACAAATTAAATGAATTTCAATATATATAATAAAAAAGTACAAATAAAATACAGATAAATTAAAAATATTCATTTAAATGTTTGACAAAATTATTGAATTTAGTTTCGGCTCTAACATGTTGTGGAAGAGTATTATAAAGTTTAGCCGAGAAGTCAAAAACATTTTTATCAACCTTGGTAATTCTATTAACATTTACATAACAATAACTGCCTGTTCTCGGATTAGTTTTGAATTTAAAAAAATCAAACCATTTTTTGGGAATATCTTTAAATTTAAATTTAATTTTAAATAATAATTTCAATAATTGAATGTTTCGTCGCTTTTCTAATGAGAAGATATTTAAAATTCAAGTCTTTCGCAATAATTAAGATTAAAACCTAATTTAAAACAGATATAATCAGTTATATAATCAGTACTCTATAAGATATTGTATAGTACTTAACCCATAACTCTTCCATTTAAAGGGTTTTCTCAGATCATAGAATAAGAAAATCGATTAACACGTTATTCAGAAAGTGGTCGTACCCCTCCTTTTTCTCATATGTCTGTTTCAACCCCTTATCTGAGGCTCATTTTCTGCAACTTTTATACAGAAAACACGAATACAATTGTAGTTATAATGCATTCAATTTATTCGCATTCCTTTTGTGTTATTTGAATGCTTTAAGTTCTGCAGAAATGTTTCGATACATATATTACTTGATATGTGTATCCATTCATAAGAGACGAATGATTGTTAGTATTCTGTAGTCAAGAATATTCAGGTCCGGACAAAAAATTGACTCAAATGTCATTCAATTTGATTTTGAATAAAAAAGAAGAAAAAAAGAAAAGTCTATTCAAATGTCTTAAAAAGAAATTTTGTATTCAAATGCGTTCAATTGTGTTGATCCCATTGTTTGACCATGATCCTTTCTTATTTGATTTACGAAAATATGAATTAACGTTTTCTAAGTAGTCTTTATCTCAAAATATATGCTTATCTTAAAAACATTAATTATAGCGCAAATGGAGTGAAATCGCAAATTAGTTTTTTTGTGGTTAACTTAAGAAAATATAATGTTTTTAATGTTATTCGTGTCACGAGAGAGAAAAGAGAGGCAAAGACACTAAAAAAGAGTAAAGAGAGACAAACAAAGAGAAGAGAGAACTCAATATAAAGACTTATAATAAAAATAGGAATTCATTCACTTAAATGTTTACTACAGAACTGATAGTTAGAGGCGAGACTACAGCCATGAAAGTGCCGTTACAGCCAATTGAAGAGACAATTAGCTATTGACCGCACATTCATCTCTATCTACATTATCAGAGAAAGGATGGTCTATAGCTCATAGAGCTCATAGAGTTCAAATGTTGCCTAGATCATTCTTAACTAATGTTATATAAACTTAACTAAAAGTAGTATTTCAACAAACAATACACGGGAGAGGCTTATCAAATTGATAAGTGGACATTTTTATATTTTTCTCTTAGATTCATCTTGATGATTTTATGAGTTTAACATAATTTGTAATACTATTACTATTTGTAATTTTAAATTAATGTTTTATAAATTTATTATTAATTATAGATCTTTTAAAATCTAACTAAAAGTCAATTTATACGTATTTATTGAGATTTTGGACAAGATGAAATGGGATTATAAAGTGTCTTGCTCACTCGAATTCTATAAGACTCTTTTGAGATCTTTAAAAGATTCTTTAATTTTCGAATTAATTCGATATTCTTTGGAAACATTCTTTTGAAAAAAACCATTAGTTTATTTGAGTCGCACTCAAACCTATTGAAGGCAACAAATTTGTGTTAAATTTCAAAATTGCTTTTTATATTTATGACCCAACACTTGGATAACACTTTTCAGAAAGTGAACACTTCTTGACTCTTCAAATGTCAATTTAAGTGAGTCTAGGTCATTCTTAGTGAAACCAATTTAATCTTATAATTATAATTAGGTTCAAAATCTAATTTTAATTTAAAAAGAATTACTCGATTTTTACAAGATTCTTTATAAGATAGTTTGTCTGTTGAAATTGATCTAGATAATAAAGAATAGGAACTTATTTTTTTTTAAAATTTGCTGAATATTCTCATGGATTTGAGAGACTAATTTAAATTCAAAACGACTACAAAATTTAAAAATAAAAATTTCCGATAAATGATTCTATTTATTTTAGTTGTTACCAAGGTATATTTAGAATATAGATAGAGTGTTAAGAATTATTGCTATGTTTTGTCGGTTCATTGACTATTGATATATAATTGCTTTCTATTTATAAATAACTTTTTATATGATTTTAACAAATATTTTGAAACGTTTCTAATCCTTAAATATTTAGATCACATAAATTCTTCCTTTAATTTGATTTTATTTTCAATTCTTGGTTTTAATGTTTGATTGTTTTCACTCTTTTCAGTAGTAGAAAAATAATGACATATTTTTGCAATTAAGACAATGGGGAGAGAGTGAGTGAGTGAGAGAGAGAGAGAGAGAGAGAGAGAGAGAGAGAGAGAGAGAGAGAGAGAGAATAATTGATGTTTAGATTGAATGATAACAAAAACAATTTAATATTTTTTTCATGTCATTAAAGCAATTTCTTTATTGCTTTTGATTGTGTTGTCTCTGTTCTAATTCTTTAGTCTAAATTCCGGTAAATTTCATTCGAAGCACTGCTTTTATTATTATTATTATTCTAAACACTTTCATAGCGACTACATATCCTTGTTTGACCATGATCATTCCGTTGTAATATACTCTATTTAATAACGAAACTTTTGAATAAAAAAACATTAAATGAAAAAATCAATTATAGTTTAATTATATTTTAGTTAAATTTATTAATAGATTATGTGTCCAATAATTTTTGGTTTATTAAAATTGTTGGTTACAAATGAGTTAATATGAAAAATGCAATATAATGTTCTTCGATCACTTGATTTATGTCATAAAATATTTAAAATTATGATTGTTTTCACTTAATTTAAGCACATTTTTGATGTCTGTTTTGTTGGGACAGTACTACCGGCTTTTACTGTCGAATGTCTCTCAGTTACCAAATATACAAAAATTGGCCAAAATTCAACTTTTTCTTCAACACTTTCCAAAAATTATTAAAGTTTCCAAAACTTCTTTTAAACACAAGTTATTCATCGCTATTTTTGTGACACATTTTTGGGAGAATTTTTGCCAAAAACACATTTTTATTGAAACGAATGAATTCTTGATTCTAATGAAATCCTTCGCTATTTTGCGCCAAAAAATTAGAGTAAATGAAAAAAAAATATCTGATAAAACATTTATTCTAAAGAGACGAACACTTAATTGAGAACTGCAACCAAACCGTTGAAAAGGCCATCAACAACACAGCACAGGATTGATGTAATTCTCGTTGAGTTCCCAACTAATAATTGAACTGAAAATTTAGGGCTTAGACTCTGAAATTTGTTCATAAAATAAGAATCGATTTTATAATTCAATGTTATTTGCATTCATCGGATTCTTTATTTGCCGTCAAATCAAAATATAAGTCATTTTTAAAATGACTTTAGTTTTTACTTTTAGTTTTGACTCATTTATCAGTTAATGTACTTTTTTAAGTCCAAATATTTTCGCTTTAAAAATGCAGTTTAGCTCAATTTGGTTGCAATTTACAAATTTTATGATTTCCTCATTCACTTATGAATTCTTTATAATATTTTACACGTCTTACAGTCCTGCAGTTTTATAGTCTTCTAGTCTTGCATGGTCAGTTTACCAAATTTATTATTAATTTTTGTTTTTATTTGAGATGTGTATGTATGTGTGTGAGTGAGTGAGAGAGAGAGAGAGAGAGAGAGAGAGAGAGAGAGAGAGAGAGAGAGAATCATATGAAAGGATTATTAAAGAGCTTTAAGACCATCTTTGATGGTAATGACTATAATCTTATGGTTGAAGTACTGGAAGGCATAAATCTGAGCGAATATTTATTCGTTAGTCTGAGCTCTTTTCATGAGAATAGCTACTAAAGATGAGGCTATTCTTATAGTTTTTGGTCAGCATATTCTGTGCTTATATTTGTTTGAAAACAAATAGTTGACATTATTTACATTAGGATTGACTGCATATCATGTGTTAACACAAAGTTAATAAATTTTAGTGAATATTCACCGAATCTTTTGTTGAAACAAAATGTCATTAATACTCTTTTATTGCTAATATTAGAATATCAAGATAGTATTTTAGAGATTAAATGGCATTTTGTAATTTTTCATTACTTATTTTATTCCAAGATAAAAATTCATTGAAAGAACAAATGGTTTAAATTTATGAATAATTTAAAGTTAAGTTTAATATAAAAGTTAATTTGAATTTTGTTTTATTAAAGTAATTCAATTTTATTTGAAAGCAAAATAAATTTGAAAATTTTTAGCTCTAATTCTATTACTTTGAATCAGTTCTACAAATAATTTTGTATTCAAAACACATTCAAACAAAATGGGAATTCATTAAAACTTTAGAATAGCTTATATTCTAAAGAAATTCCAGACGTTTTTCGTAGAATCAAAATCATAGAATTCTGGCTTTCATTAAATGAATGATTCATTTATATTAAAGTTAAGAATAACTCTAATTATAGATATTGAGACAAGACTTTAAAAAAGAGAAAAAGATTAATAGACTTTTAGTTCTCAAATACTCTCAAATAGGTCTCTGATTTTGATGTCATAGCAGTGATGGCTCACCGAATGACTGTCTCTGGCATTAACCCAAACAATAGTTATATTTGTTTGATTTTTATAACAATTTTATTACTCTCTTTGGAGTATTATTTGGTATTATTTTTACAAAATATGTTTGAATAAATGGTAATATAGTGGTACTAAATTATAGCCTTTGAATGATTTTGGGATAAAATGTCCTTGCTCTTCATTTCAAACTAAAATAATATACGAGTGTTTTGAGACCAACGATCACTGATTTGTTTTTTTCATTCTTTAGGAGAAATATTAAGAATAAAATAAATGATTATTACAAGTTTGCGTATCACTATCTGGGCTACAATTTATCTAAGAACTTAGGATACGCCTTAAATAATAGCCAGATAATATTGATTGATTTTTCTGATATTCATGAGATTATAAATAGTTGCCATAAATTATAAATTATAAAACTTATAATAAATGAAATACATTTTCCTTTAATATTGATTTTATTTTGAAATTTACTTTAAAATATACTTTTTTTCATGACATAAGGCATACAAACATTTAAACTTTGATTGATTACTATTTTATACTAAAGTATTAAATTTGTTTCAATCCATTTGTTTTGAATTTTGAGTTTCTATTTAAATATAACTACTTTTTTAAATATACATTTTATACATATATTTATAAAATTATTTGACTAATAATATGACAACAAATGACTTTTAATTTGACCAAATTTACAAATTGACTAGATTGCACTCATCAATGGTCCATCATAGTTATTTTACATATGATTCATATATATATATATATCTGAAAAAATAAAGTAAAATATAAATAAATAATTAACTCCAAATGTGAAGGGCAATTTACCTTGTTCTTTTTATGAGATTATTTAGATTTAAATAAAGTGAAATTCTTCAATATTTCCATTTATTTACTTTTGTGTAAATTCTTTGGAATATTTTTAATATAATTTTCATTTTTTAAAATTCAGTTTTGAATCACAACTCTTAAGAAAAAAGTTATGAATTTTTGATAACAAAACAAAAGCATTAAAATGAGCGAAACTTTTTCAGTGTTCGCTATTCAGACACGATATCTATTTATAGCCACACTTTCTCTGCTCAGAGACTCAGGTTTTAATGTCACGGAAGAGCTCCGGGAAGTCAGTGCCTATTTCGTGACATATTATTCTGTGTTAGATATAGAGAATCGGTTTCTAACAGACGACAAAATAGACTTTTCCTGGTATTCTTTGTTATCAAGCTTCCTCTCGATTTGCTCGACACTATAAGGACATCTGCAGAACTCATTTTGTTATCAAGTATAAAATTTATTAGATTGGAATTAAGATTGATTAGCCATGGTCTTCTATTAGAAATTATTCATTAAATTTCTTATATTCGGTGATTGAATATCATTTCATTCAACAAAAGTATAATTAATGTGATATTTGTTATGAAAATTCATCGAAGAATTTAATCCTTTTATTATTATATAATATACTGAAAGCTACGAATAAATGGTCAAAATGTTTGCTTTTGTCTCAAAATGACATTTTTTTCACTTTTGGATTAAAAAGAAAATAATAGTTTTTCAAATTGAATGTAGAGAAGCGATAAAAGGATCAAAACTTACTCTAACATCAGTTTAACATCACTTCACCTTTAATTCTACATCAGTTTAACATCACTTCATCATACTTTTTATGTCTCAAAAAAAGATTCATTCAATTAATTTTATATTAAAGACAACCGTTAGTGCACTTCAGATATTGCAAAACATTTTCATTTAATGTTTTAAAAAAAAGATAAACCTGAGAGAGAAATAAATGCGAGTCAGTCAGTGAGTGAGGGAGAGAGAGAGAGAGGGAGAGAGAGAGAGAGAGAGAGAGAGAGAGAGAGAGAGAGAGAGAGAGAGAGAGAGATTTCCAGTAAAACAATCAAAATGATGGACAAAATTCAGCAATAATTAAGCCATAATTCGCATAAATCACGCAAACGATAATCTGTGAAAAATGAGTTCAAGTATTCATTAATCGGTAATCAATGAGTATTTCGATGGTTTTATAGGAAGTTCGTGTAAATCACTATATTGTGTAATCTTGTGCTCATTTTTGGACAAATTATTATTTGCCTTATTATCCGATTTATGGTTTATTTTTAAGTGACGCCGTCTCTTATCAATGAACCAGAACAGTTTATTTGTAAATGTTGTCTTGCCAAATTTACATATCAAGTATCAAATGACTTAATTAAGTTTTTTAATTAAAATAAATATATTATTATTATTAATATCATAAGTTAATGATATAAAATTGGGTTTAATTCAAAAAGTATGGCTCAATAAATAATATTTGAAATTTTTAGTAAAATCCGAATGAAATCATTTTAGTGATACCGTTCTCTTCGTTCAGATGTCAGCAGAACATTATAATCAGAATTTTGGCGATTCTTTGTTTTGTGTATTTCTCTGCAATTCTTATGCACTTAATTTAATATCTGAAGTGAAAAAATGATTTCCTCTTCTAATCAAATGATTGCATCAAAACTTTATATTAATTTAATATTATCTGAAATCTGAAGAGACGTCTAATTTATTAAAGATATTTATTCATTAATGAAAAGAATTTTGTTTTTTTGAAGTAATCAACCCTTGAATTAGTTTTCGTGTTTCACAAAACCAGTGCGGATTGATTTCCGCTTAGTTGTAAAGTGAAGTTGACCAAGATGGTGCCTAACTAAATTAGGCCTTCATTTTGTTAAAACATTAAATATTTTAATAAATATTTTAAAAGAAGTGACAGCTTTTGATTAAATTCTATATAAATATTAATTTAAGTAAAATAAGTTAATTAACGAAAATGTTTAACAAAATGTCGACTTTTACTGGTGTTTTGTATGAGAGGAGACTATAATAACAGAAAGGGTTTCAAAAATTTTCCAAATCATTGAGTTTAGTCTGACTTCCCGTTTGCGGACTCAGTTGTAATCACGAAATAATTGAAAAAATCGTAACTTTCGGATCAATTTTCATTTGTTCGCAAATAACTATTATTAACGAATCGATTTTCTGCCCAAAAGGACTAACTGTTGGTCTGAGACTGACATTAAGGACAGCCTATTATTACTCGATTCGATTTGTTTGAGAATATTTTGTTTAATTCAAAAACTTTTATTATTTTTTGTTAACTCTATTAACTATTTCACTATATTTTTGTTTGAATTTATAAGAAAATAAGAAAAACAGTTAACTTTCCTATCTTGAACTCTTGTAACTTGAATTCATGTCTATCTTGAATTGGATTTTAAGACCCAGCTCACCCTTAATTACTTTGATTACAATTTCTATCTTGAATTATATCTATTTTGAACTAATAATCTTGGTCCCAACCGATTCAAGATAGGAGAGTCAACTGTATTAGTTATCCATAGATTCCTTCCAACAAAAAATTTATTTTACACACTTATTCTGCTCTCTCTCCCTCTCCCCTCCCTTTCCCTCTCTTCTTAAAATTGAAGTTCTGATAAATGATTAATTTGTTCATTAATTATATTTTTTTCTCAAACCATTGATCTTATACTTTAGATGAGATCACTTTAGTGACTGTCAGACCACATCTGATAATTTATTTATGGTATTCCCTCTTCTGTTGTATTTTCGTTGAAAAGAAGGATTTTTTTAAACAATAGGATTCTTATGTTGAGCCCTGTCGTGGTTATCGTCACAGTTTTATTTGAGAGCGACAGATCCTTTCTCTTAGTGTCAAATCATAAATAATTGATTAAATTTATTAAGTTTATAACTATCGTTAAAATCAAATCTATTTTAATGACTTCTATGTATTTTAAGATCATTTATCGATAAATATAAAGAAATTTCAGTTTTTCTTCTCAGAGATTCTAATTAATGAATTTAATTAATACTTTCAATTAGTTCTTCTTAGATTTGACCAAGATAAAATTAATTGAGAATCAATATTTGTTTTTGTTTTGTCTCTTAAAATTGATTGTTTGACCATGGCTAAATTTTGTCCAAATAGCTATTAAAGTAATCTTTTCTTCTTTGAGTGTGAAATAAATTAATGATTTTTGTCGTTTTATCCATTAATATGTTGACTGTTTTTACTCGATAATAAAGAAAATGTCACTGATATTTATGCCATAATTATGAGGCATCAGAAAAGGCATTAGAGAAAGAGCTTTAAACTATAGAAAAGAGGGTTTTTATATAAAATATAAATTATATTTCATTCGAACGCAAATTGTATTTCTGTCATAAAATGTGTCACAAAAGAGACGAAAATCTCTTTTTATTGATTGAAAGGATAAGGCTTTATATGAGACGCTATTTAAAAGATATACAGATATTCGGATCTCAACTCTCAAATTGACAACAAATTCAAAATTTCAGACTCAATATAATGTCAACCCTTTATCTTATCTGATATAAGCAAATATCAGATATAATACTAGATTTTATGTCCAATAATTTATATGAAATTCTTTTGGTATTAAATAATTAAATTTTGGTATTTCCTATCTTTTACTGATCTCTCTCTCTCTCTCTCTCTCTCTCTCTCTCTCTCTCTCTCTCTCTCTCCACCTCTCACTCATGTTTAACGATATTATTCGGTATCATTGGGTTTATGAAACCCAAACCTATAGGAAGAGATTCGTTGAGTTCCAACGTATAGAAAAAAATCGATACTTTTTATTGAACAAAAGATTATATACCATAAGCCGGGGCTGAAAATTAACAAAAGTTTGTATAGCTATGAGTCTGTTGTTATGCAACACATGTATGTCTATTATTATTATAATAGAATATTCTCTATTTTTTCTGCTCCTAAAGCTCTTAAACCAAATAATCAAAACGATAGACCTTTTAGTGGAACTCAACATAATAGGAATGGATGTGGTTATGAATATGGCTATTATTGTTTGCATTAAGTGTGACAGTTGTTAAAACACATGCGATAACTAAATATTAGGATATATATAACACAAATGTTATTCTATTGAAAACCTTCTTTCTGTCGAACATTGTTTCAAATATCAATTACTAAATCAATGGTCAGTTATTTTGATAACTTTTAACCCGATTAAAGAGAAACTGTTAAAAAATGAATTTTTTCTTTAAAAGTGTGCCATCATTTTAAAACTGAATTATTAATTAATAAAATATTTTTGAAAATTTGTTTTTAAATCATGTTTTGTAAGTTTTTGGGAAAAAAAATTATTTTGTGATAATATATAAAATAATGAGAAAATGTTGTGATATTTATATCTATGATTCAATCGATTTTCGCCCAAAATATAAAATAAGAGTTACTTTTATTTATTATCAAAAAAAATAAAAAATTATGACTTTTATAAAAAGTGTCAGATATTTATGAAAACCAAAGAAGTCTATTGTTTGGGATGTCTTTCATAATAATTGAAGAAAAAGAAATACCAAAATTGTTGGTCTATTCTCACCATTGATCCATTCTGTCCTCCAGTCGTGCAAAACAATGATGTCTTGTCTTCTATACTTTGATATATAAAAAATGTTTTGTTATTTCAACGAATTTGGTTTAAACCAGAAATGAAACGAAAGAAATATTTCCTGATTTTCATCCGTTATATCATTTGACGAAATACTTTATTTTTTTCACTTTTCATTACAATAAGACTCTCATAGAATAAAATGTTGAGGTTTTACATCAATTTAATTTATGGTCAATTATAGTGTCAAATAATTGGTTTAATATGACCATATCCAATCAGGACAGTTGTCAAGATGAATACAGTCATCATTTCAAAGTGTAATCAAGCTAGGTAATTAAATTTTCTTTTAATTGATAGAATTTGATAATTCTTTATGAAATAAGAAATAAAATCAATAAAATTATTTTTATATTTTATTTAAATTTTAATTAATAAAATTCTAATTAACATATAATTACTACAATGATAATTATTTTAAATGAATCATGGTAATACAATCATGCAATCAATGATATATAATAAATATTTTGATAAGAATTTTAAAAATATTGATTAATACTTAACATAAATATTTTTATTATTTCAAAACTTTAATTGTTTTTGTATTTTGTTTTAGTTTTTGATTTATTCGAGTGTTTTATCATGATAATATTATGTAAATGTTGACTCACGAACATGTTTTGGTAAATATTCCATCTTGCTACTATTACTATCATTTGCATTATTGTTATAAATATTGAAAACTTACATAACATAATATACTTTTCCTTTTGGACATTAAATAACCTAGGGGTTAATAAGCAGATCTAGATATGAGAGAGGGTGAAATATAAAGAGATTTAAGGCCATAACAACGATTTCTTTGACAAAAGAATATTACAAGAGTATACTGTATTAATGAATGTGAACTCAAACTTAAAACATCGAAATATCTCATGAAAAGCAAAGATCGACACAACTTATCCCAAATAAGTGTAATCTATTATAAAATACATTTTATTTTAAATCGTTTATAAACTGAGAAAATACTAAAAACTTATGTTTTAGACAAAAAGCAAAAATGTATCTTAACTTAAGTGTATATCTGACTAAAGTGTTAACAAATATATTTTTAATAAAATATAACTATAAATTGCAATGTTTTTATGCGTTTAGACATTTAAATCAATTAAATAAAAATTCAATTTTATGATAAAATAACAAATAATATTAAATAGAAGCATTGTACCAAGTACAAATAATATATTATAATATAAAATACTGATTGCCCTCTATAGCAATAGATTTAATTTTCAACTATTCTTCAGTTAACTAGAATTGAACATGGTAATACTTTTCTAAAAATTTTTTTCATTATCAGATTTTGATAAGATTTAAAAATATTAAATTTTAAATAAGTATAGGAGGAATTGCGCAAGATTATTTCAAAATGTACCCTCTCTAATTTTATTATCGAAGTGAAAAAAATGATTTCGTAAGAGAGATGTTCTCAAATATTTTTGGTCTAAAATTGTTGTCATTTTTGGAAATAAGAGTAACATTTTTACAAATGAAAAATAAATCAAATATATTTCAAATTTCAACAAATCATGAAATAAATGTAAAAAAACAAATTCAATCTTACGTTTATTTCGTTGAGTGAGAGTCGAGAGAGAGAGAGAGAGAGAGAGAGAGAGAGAGAGAGAGAGAGAGAGAGAGAGAGAGAGAGAGAATATTGAAACGTTTTTAAAAGGTTTTTTTTGCAAAAGTAATCGCTTGAAACGCACGATAGCTTTCGAGAAGATTATTCTTAAGTTTAAAGAAAATTCTGTTTGTATTGAAATGAGTGAATTGGAAATGAATTTATTCGCACGAAAATAATGTGTTCTTTCTCTTTCATTATCTTTAAAATTAAAATTTTCATTTAAAGAGCAAAATAAAGGTTTATATTATAATGTTTAATGTTATGTTTAATCGAATCATTCATTTGAGACAAATGTAATCCACGAAAATTTTATCTCATATAAGATATCGAATTAAGAGATATTCCGGTCCATTGATTTGCATTACATTCCGTTGGATTTAATAACAAATCCAATCAATTATTATCTGAACTTCTCTTTAGTATAAATGTTGAAGAAATTCCAAAACTTCTCTTTCTTTGGAAAAGTATGTGAAATGTAGAGAAGGGAGAGAACACACATTCAATGTTTAAAAGTAAAACCTACGATATATTACTCAATATTTGATGTCATACGTGAGCGAAACACAATAAAAACATTCAAAGATGTGACACAAAGTCATCATATTTTGTCTAAATATTATTCTTTTTTTCCATTTCTTTAATATCGTATTTTTGGACAAATAATTTAATGATTTATAGTTTCAGTTTTGATATCATTCTATTCCTCGTTTTATGAAATATTATTTAAATATTATCTGAAATCAAAATATTTAGTAATAAAGTTCCTAAATATTTAATAATAGTAGTTATTAAAGGTATAATTTAAAAATGAACTTGGAAATGATATTTCTAAATTATTAAGTGAAACAAAAGTATAATTTTCAACGAATCGAAGTTAGAATTGATTCATAAAAAACCCTTTCAAATCATTATTGAATATAAGCCTAAACTCTAATTTTAATGTTTATTACTCTTTTAATCCAATTTAATGAAAGTAAGATATAATAATTATAGTAATAATTTAGTAACTGATTTATTTAATTATTGCATGAGTTGTATATTACTATAGTTGTCTAGTACAAATAGTACAAATAGTAGAAACTTTTCAAATAGAATCTAATTTGCATTTATCCGCATATGAATGAGTTTACAGTTGAGAATTAAATAGAAATAGCATTTAATCCAGGCAAATTTAGTGACAAGTAATGTTGACTGTATTTTGTGCTCAGAGTGTTCATAGTTTTATGCTGTGCTGAGAACTCAGCATCCCTTCCTTTCCCTTCGCGAATGTGCGCCAAAATTCTTACTCTGAATGCTATGGGTATCCGAAAACGCACTGTTCGTCTGCTCTTCTTTATCGCACAACCATTGGATTTATCCTTTCAGTATTGCTCTCAACTACTTGTGCTGACTCGCAATTCATATATTTTTCTATTCTATGTTTATGTGTCGTTTTGTATACACACATATAGAGAAGATATATCTGTATATTGTGCTCATAACTATACTACTAGTGCTCAGATCTTTATATTGATGGTTCAGAAATAATTCCCATCCTTTCTCTGCTGTCTATTAGACTCGAGGACAAGTAGTCGTCTTTTTATAGCTTCCGAGAATAGAAGTCAATTATATTAAATACATCGTTGGATGTGTTTAACAATTATTTATAAAATTGAAAAACATCTCAAAAATTATATTTTAGAAAAGAAGCGAAAAAACTTATAACTGATTCATACAATTCTGTAATCAATTTATAGAATATTTCAAAAGAAAACTCGTTTTACAAGTGATTGAAGTGAAGAGCAAACAGTTATTTAATGTCACCATTTATTAGAAAACTCTTCTAAAGTGAATATTAATAATAAAATCTATTTTACTCTTAAAAAAACTAATGACTCATTTCTTAAAATGAAAGTATAATTTTGTTAAAAGGATTCATTCAAAGTGAACATACAATTTGGTGAAATGTCATTTATTTGAACCATTTTCTAGAAAAAAAATAATATTATTCAATAATAATAATAATAAAATTAAACTTGTTCGATTTTATAAATTATTGAAGTTATTATGGCCCTTTGCTCAGCTTACGGTGCCGGTATTCAAGGTGGTCCTGGCAGACCAGGCGATTGGATACAGATGCTTCAAGGTTTGCAAGGACCACCTGGACATAATATTCATAATATCCCGGCTTATTTGACACCAGAAAAATCTCAACAAAATTTGAAAAGTTTACAGTCTTTTCACAGTCAGACGTAAGTTAGGCTTCAAATAAACTATTCCTTTAATTAACTAAAATCTATTAAACATTTATTATACAAAAAGCATCTGAAAAATTGGTTTATTATATATAAAACTCTTAACTGTTTAAGTCATTACTTATAAAAGAGTCATTTAACTGATTTACTTCAACTAACAATTTGTTTATAATTATGAAACATTTATTTGAAAATAACTGCAAATAATTTTTTAATATTAAGTGTAAAAATTTATCCGATATTTTGTTTCTATAAATTGATTCGAGTTTTTTAATATTACATAAAAGAAGTATTTTGTGGATGAAATCCCAATTCAATCGTTTTTCCAAATTTATTGTATTAATGGTGTGGAAGAAATTAGGGCATAAATGATGGGCAAGAGTTAAGAGTATTAGTGCTTTGGTTTTATGATTTATAGCTTAGATCTATATGTTTGTAATGAAATATGTATCAGTTTTCATACCATTAGTATTCTCTTTCATTTCAAATCAATAAAACTATTTTTAAAGCCATAAAAATTGGTATAACTTTAATCACTTTTGCATCGAATGAAAGTAATGTTCAAAATTCTAGTTTTAAGTCACAAATATTTTTAAAGGAAATAAATTAAGAGAATTTCGGTTCGTTGACTAAATATGTTATTAATCACAAATTATTTTAATCTTTGCTTTGATTAAAAACTTAAGAATATTCCTGAAAGTTTTTTTCAGGTTTAGTGAACAAGGTAAATAAACTCTTGTTAATATGTTTCACAAATAATTTTAATTAATAAAGTAAAATGTCATTTAAAATGTCATTATAAAAAATAATACTTTTCTTAATGATTCAAAATTATCATCTTTTTAATTATCTTGCTAATTTCACTTTATTAGTTGTTTGGGACTCATTGAAAAGCATTAATTATTTGTAAAATTGTTAGTTATATAACTTATATCTAACAAGAATTTCTGCTCCGATGGGTTTATTTAAAATGCAAATCCACTTTAATTATGCATTTGCAAGATTGAATTTTGCTGTCTGTATATATTGTCCTTGATAGTTGTGCTGGTGATGGTGCAACTGCTCTTATTGTTAGTTCAAAAGCTTTTGCAATTTCCTTATAATTCGTGAAATTAAATTTCTTCGATTTGTGTACTTAAGAAATAGAAAACTGATTTTAATATATTCGGCGACGAATTTAACTTTCATTCGTTTAATGCGTTTAAACAGAACTCAAGAATATTAAGTTCTTCGCTGTTATGAGGATTGGCTGCAAAGCATTCATTCAATTGAATTTTCTTTTCAATGTTTAACAGGAGATGAGAATCTGAAACATGAGATCAGAATTTCTTTTGCCGTCTAAACAGCTATCGATTAGAGCTCTGATCGAAAGGATATTTGATATCGAATTATAAATCATAAGAACAGACATTTTGGATGTCACTCCTCTAAACCATATCATCCCTATTATACTTTTCAAAGAATATGAAAACAGTTTTATTTACTTTAAGCTCATGAATTTGAATTATGTTGAGCTAGATCAAATCAACAAACCATAAAAGCAAAATAGAATAATGTTTTACAACCGATTCCTTTTAATTCTAAAATGTAACTTTTTATCCTGCAACACTACTTTTCTATAATTTAATCAAGGAACTTTTAATGTTATCCAAGTATACATATTATATAGAAAAATAATAGATATAATATTTTAAACTTAATCACTTTAACTTTATTTTATTAGAATGTCTAATTTAATTTGAGCTAGTTCATTACTAGTTCATTAAAATTCTATTCAATCATTTATATTCTTGAAGTTTAAACGAAAAATTTCATCAAAAGTTTAATCAAATTTTTACGCTTTAAATATGAATTCAATTTATTATATTTGAAATATAAATTCAATAGAAGTTTATATTTTTGGGAATCAAGTCTTTTATGTAATATTTCATTATTAGGTTCTTTCAACAAATGAAAACTACATAAAGTTGTGTAATATATTTATAGCCCGGAGTGAAAATTCTACTCTTTTCTCGATTCAAATTCCATTTTTATATTTTATTTGATTTTAGAAACAATTTTAAAAAATTCTAATATAAGCAGATATTAAGTCATATTCCCTTTTCTTAATGGACAGAATAATATCGTTATCTATGTTAGAATAACAGATCATTTTAAGAATATTTGTTTACTTTTCAATTTTCTTATATATATAAATAGAAATTTCAATTTTCGCTGATTTCGTGGCGAAAATGATTGAGAATATCAGTCATGCATTCAAATAGATTACAGTTTTAGAAATATTAACATTTAATTCAATAATTCAACAAATATTTAGATATCGATTTTTCACTCAAATATAGAATATATTAATAATATTATATAAATATTTTAAATTATATTCAAATATTTAATAATATTTTAAAGAAAATGATTTAGAATTACTTTGAGCTCTTAATTAAATACTTCAGAATTTTTGTTTGGATTACTTATCAAAAGTTTATAATTGAATTCTTGACAATTTTGAGACTTTATATTAAAAACTTTAGTTACAGAAATCCTTAATTTTATAAATTTTTAAATATTTCGCAAATTCTTCTCTTATTTAATATTCACATTAAATATAAGATTAAATTTTCAAAAATGAAAAACAACTTTCATTTTAGGATTTGATTTCGCAATATTTCCCTTTAGATTCAAGCTTTTAAAGTATTTGTGATTCAAATAATAATTATTTCAGTTTTAAACATTATTTTTCTATTCTTTCAAAATTTTAGACATAAATAAAATATAATTATATACTAAGTGATCATGGTCATGTATATTAATCTAAATTATTAGACTTAACTATTTTGAAGTCTATAATTGGATTTTTTAGATATTTTTGTGACTCAATATATTTTCAAATATTTTTACTCCGAAAGTGGTCTACAATTTGAATGTTAGAAACATTTGCTTTTTATATGATTTAAATTTCAAATTTTAGGCACTTTTTCTAAGAAATTTCATCTAATTTGCAATAGTCTTCTTTGGTTTGATTTGGAAATATTTTAAATACTCTCTTATCTGAACTCTCAATAGAAACTGACAGTAACTAAATATATTGGACTAAGCAGTGAAGGTTTGCCCATATTTTAGAACCAAAAACTAATTCAATATTTTATGAATTCCATTAAGGTTTTAAGAAAAAACTGTTATGAATTTTGAATAGGATTTTGAAAAATTGAATGTTACACAAGAATTTTAAAATAAATTATTTTAATTTAGAGTTGAAAACCAAAGAAATTTTCTTTTGAAGTTTACTTGAAATTTGTCTTATTATTAATTGTATTATTAATTAATGTCTTATATTAATTTTACTTGAAAAAATCTTTTTAAAAATATTTTAATATTGAATAAAAAATGTTAATTTTGAAGACAAAATAATCTTCAAAATAATATAAAAATTAAAAACATATTGAATTACATTTAATTAGAATAATAACATTATTAACAAGTTTTTCAAAATGTTTGTATTACTATTTAATGAAAGAATAAAATTTGTTAAGTGGTTCTCCATAAAACTTAATTTTTATTATGATTTACACATTTAATATATACAATAACTATGATTTATTAGTATTATATTTATTTTGTTGGTTTTCTCTGCCATATTTATTCTGATGAATTTGTCTCATAATTTCTTACTTAAAAATTTTAAATATAGTTTTTAATTGTTTATGAAAATTCTCAAATATTTAGTTTATTTTTAAAATTTTATGACCATTAAATTAATGGCGTTTAATATATTTGTTTATTTATTTAAAATTAACTATTGACTATATAGTCTTGTTAATTTTTATAAGTTATTATATACATAATTTTAAATAAAAAATTTTACTAGGAAATTTCTTTGAAAAATAGCATTATATTACAATTCAATAAAGATTTTCTTTTTCTATTTATTCGACCATAACTTTTATGTTATTCTATAACCAATTGTTCTTTTCTTAAGTTCAATAAAAGGCTAAATTTTATTCTTGCAAACTATATTATTGAATCCAAATAGTTATTTTTGAAATTATATTCCACGTTATGTTCAGTAAAATTTACTAAAAATAATATATATAAAAATACCTTTTATTTTTATTTATTATTTATGTGTATATATACTATAGTCTATAGTATAATCAATATATAAGTATTTTCTGATAATGTTTTTGTGATAAGTTATGTAAGAAAATATAAATTTTATTCTCTAAAATTTCATTCAATTTTGATCTCTAAGAATATATTCTTATATTTCAATCGATAATTCATACTTTCCTTTAGCTTATAATTTATGTATTGTCTTACAGTTTTCCTCAACTCTTTTATTTCACTTTATTTTTTTATGACATCAAAATGACCAAGTTAGTAACATAGACAACTAAAATACTAATCTTCATTTTCTTTGAGAATTTATTTAAAGAAAGCGAAGCTTTTTGTTTAAAAATATAATAATTTTATTTCTTTTTTGGCTTTTAAGCCATTTTTTGAACATCCAAATAGATGGATCATGGTGAAATTTTAGACAAGCATATGCTCTTTATAATAATTTATTGTAAATACATGTTAATAATGATATCTAACCAATCAATAAATGAAATGCTATTCAATTAGAAATTATTGGAAATGCTTTTTAGAAAACATATCTGTAGAGCCTTTCAATTGTATGTATGTTTGTGTCTGAGAATATTAAGTTATCGATTAGCTCTCACTCAACGGAGACATAGATTTATCGATTTGTGAGTGGATTATAGACAAAAATTTGATCAATTAATCAAATCTAATAAAATGAGTGAAAACAAGAAAAGAATAAAAGAAATAAAGGAATTAGGTCATCTTTCAAAAACGGTTACCAATGACAAAAAGCGTTCAATTCAGTGATGTGTCAATTATAACATTTAATGAGATTCTTACTCTTCTTATGTGTTTCCCCTCCCTTTCAACTTTAATTAAGACATTTGAAGAAAGAAGAGCTTAAATATAATTCCATAGAATAATAGGTTTTTATTGTGTTTTAGCATAAAATCTATTTTGTTTTCAATTTCTATTTCAATGTTTTTGTCATTTTATATTATTTTATGTTATATAACATTCATAAGAATTTTTTTTAATTTATTTAGTCTTTTGAGAAAAATCGAAACAAACAAAAAGACTTCTCAGCAGTTATTGATTTTTGTCTTATATTTTGTCTTTTTTTTTCTTCTTTTGCTTTGCGTTTGTTTTGATGTTTTGTTTTAGGATTAATCGACCAATTATTAGATGGAAAGAACACTAAATGACCATTTCTTGCACATGAATTTTATCTAGTATTGCATTCATTTGGATGCATCAAGCAAATTTATAGCAATCATTGCTAAGTTTGTGTTTCAGTGAATTTTATTATTTACTCGAAATGTTTTAGTTTTATATAAAGAGAATTCTGAGAATTTGAGTATTTTGTGGGTGAAATGATTTTTTGGGCACTTTTTGGAAAAATCCGTATAATTTTGATGACAAATATTTTTGTCGATTGAGAAACGATTCAAAATTTTGTCGTTTTTTTGCCAAAACATTTCGTTTGAAATCATATTCGATAAGTAATGTACTGATAGCCAACCGAAAGGATGTGAATATGAGATAAATCTTATATACGAACAAAAGTCAAGCCTTCATATGGTATGCAGTGATAAATGATTTTAGTATTGATGTGTCGAAAATTCACTCAACATTTTTCTTACCCATACTATCAAACACTAACAGTATATGATTTTGTCGTTTTCACTATTAGTCGAGAGAGAGAGAGAG